>JAEQBA010003892.1:66117-132783 GCA_019434445.1 Phalangium opilio
TTTTTCAAATTTCATGTATATTATAATTTTATAGTTAAATATTGATTATCAGAATGAAATTTAAGTAATCAGTCCTATTTCTAGCTTAACACTTAAGTTTTGAGCTATTTCAGGTTTACAAGTGGGGACCTAAACCGTCTTCCTACCTTATATCTGGGGACATTTGTGTAAAATTATTAGATTTTGAATTAGTGTCAAAGCCTATATGGTTCCATCAAGTATTTCAATTTCATTTTTCACACTCGATAAATTTACAAGTGGGGACCTTCACGTGTCATTTCAACAGACAAGTGGGTCTTTTAACACACATTTCTAAATTTCATGTATATTATAATTTTATAGTTTAAATATTGATTATTATATGAAATTTAGGTAATCGGACCTTTTAAAGGCTTAACACTTAAGTTTTGAGCTAATTTCAGGTTTACAAGTGGGGACCTAAACCGTCTTCCTACCTTATATCTGGGGACATTTGTGTATAAATTATTAGATTTTGAATTAGTGTCAAAGCCTATATGGTTCCATCAAGTATTTCAATTTCATTTTTTCACACTCGATAAATTTACAAGTGGGGACCTTCACCGTCATTTCAACAGACAATGGGGTCTTTTAAACACACATTTTCAATTTCATGTATATTAAATTTTATAGTTAAAATATTGATTATCAGAATGAAATTAAGTATCAGTCCTTTCTCTTAACACTTAAGTTTTGAGCTAATTTCAGTTTACAAGTGGGGACCTAAACGTCTTCCAACCTTATATCTGGGGACATTTGTGTATAAATTATTAGATTTTGAATTAGTGTCAAGCCTATATGGTTCCATCAAGTATTTCAATTTTCATTTTTCACACACTCGATAAATTTACAAGTGGGGACCTTCACCGTTTTCAACAACAAGTGGGTCTTTAAACACCATTTTCAATTTCATGTATATTATATTTTATAGTTAAAATATTGATTATCAGATGAATTAAGTAATCAGTCTAATTCCTATTTCTAAGCTTAACACTTAAGTTTTGAGCTAATTTCAGGTTTACAAGTGGGGACCTAAACCGTCTTCCTACCTTATATCTGGGGACATTTGTGTATAAATTATTAGATTTTGAATTAGTGTCAAAGCCTATATGGTTCCATCAAGTATTTCAATTTCATTTTTCACACTCGATAAATTTACAAGTGGGGACCTTCACAGTCATTTCAACAGACAAGTGGGGTCTTTTAAACACACATTTTCTAATTTCATGTATATTATATTTTATAGTTTAAATATTGATTATTATAATGAATTTTGGTAATCGGTCCTATTTAAAGCTTAACACTTAAGTTTTGAGCTAATTTCAGGTTTACAAGTGGGGACCTAAACCGTCTTCCAACCTTATATCTGGGGACATTTGTGTATAAATTATTAGATTTTGAATTAGTGTCAAAAGCCTATATGGTTCCATCAGGTATTTCAATTTCATTTTTCACACTCGATCAATTTACAAGTGGGGACCTTCACAGTCATTTCAACAGACAAGTGGGGTCTTTTTAAACCACTTTTTCAAATTTCATGTATATTATATTTTATAGTTAAATATTGATTATCAGAATGAATTTAAGTAATCAGTCCTATTTCTAGCTTAACACTTAAGTTTTGAGCTAATTTCAGGTTTACAAGTGGGGACCTAAACCGTCTTCCAACCTTATATCTGGGGACATTTGTGTATAATTATTAGATTTTGAATTAGTGTCAAAGCCTATATGGTTCCATCAAGTTTTCAATTTCATTTTTCACACTCGATAAATTTACAAGTGGGGACCTTCACCGTCATTTCAACAGACAAGTGGGGTCTTTTAAACACACATTTTCTAATTCATGTATATTAATTTTATAGTTAAAATTTGATTATCAGAATGAAATTTAGTAATCAGTCCTATTTCTAGCTTAACACTTAAGTTTTGAGCTAATTTCAGGTTTACAAGTGGGGACCTAAACCGTCTTCCAACCTTATATCTGGGGACATTTGTTATAAAATTATTAGATTTTGAATTAGTGTCAAAGCCTATGGTTCCATCAAGTATTTCAATTTCATTTTTCACACTCGATAAATTTACAAGTGGGGACCTTCACGTCATTTCAACAACAGTGGGTCTTTTAAACACACATTTTCAAATTTCATGTATATTATAATTTTATAGTTAAAATATTGATTATCAGAATGAAATTTAAGTAATCAGTCCTATTTCTAGCTTAACACTTAAGTTTTGAGCTAATTTCAGGTTTACAAGTGGGGACCTAAACCGTCTTCCAACCTTTATCTGGGGACATTTGTGTATAAATTATTATTTTGAATTAGTGTCAAAGCCTATATGGTTCCATCAGGTATTTCAATTTCATTTTTCACACTCGATAAATTTACAAGTGGGGACCTTCACCGTCATTTCAACAACAAGTGGGTCTTTTAAACACACATTTTCTAATTTCATGTATATTATAATTTTATAGTTAAATATTGATTATCAGAATGAAATTTAGGTAATCGGTCCTTTTCTAGCTTAACACTTAAGTTTTGAGCTAATTTCAGGTTTACAGTGGGGACCTAAACCGTCTTCCAACCTATATCTGGGGACATTTGTGTATAAATTATTAGATTTTTGAATTAGTGTCAAAGCCTATATGGTTCCATCAGGTATTTCAATTTCATTTTTCACACTCGATAAATTTACAAGTGGGGACCTTCACAGTCATTTCACAGACAAGTGGGGTCTTTAAACACACTTTTTTCAAATTTCATGTATATTATAATTTATAGTTAAAATATTGATTATCAGAATGAAATTTAAGTAATCAGTCCTATTTCTAGCTTAACACTTAAGTTTTGAGCTAATTTCAGGTTTACAAGTGGGGACAAACCGTCTTCCTACCTTATATCTGGGGACATTTGTGTATAAATTATTAATTTTGAATTAGTGTCAAAGCCTATATGGTTCCATCAAGTATTTCAATTTCATTTTTCACACTCGATAAATTTACAAGTGGGGACCTTCACCGTCATTTCAACAGACAAGTGGGGTCTTTTAAACACACATTTCTAAATTTCATGTATATTATAATTTTATAGTTTAAATATTGATTTTATAATGAATTTAAGGTAATCGGACCTTTTAAAGCTTAACACTTAAGTTTTGAGCTAATTTCAGGTTTACAAGTGGGGACCTAAACCGTCTTCCAACCTTATATCTGGGGACATTTGTGTATAATTATTAGATTTTGATTAGTGTCAAGCCTATATGGTTCCATCAGTATTTCAATTTCATTTTTCACACACTCGATAAATTTACAAGTGGGGACCTTCACGTGTCATTTCAACAGACAAGTGGGGTCTTTTAAACACACATTTTCAAATTTCATGTATATTATAATTTTATAGTTAAAATATTGATTATCAGAATGAAATTTAAGTAATCAGTCCTATTTCTAGCTTAACACTTAGTTTTGAGCTAATTTCAGGTTTACAAGTGGGGACCTAAACCGTCTTCCAACCTTATATCTGGGGACATTTGTGTATAATTATTAGATTTTGAATTAGTGTCAAGCCTATATGGTTCCATCAGGTATTTCAATTTCTTTTTCACACTCGATAAATTTACAAGTGGGGACCTTCACAGTCATTTCAACAGACAAGTGGGGTCTTTAAACACACATTTTCAAATTTCATGTATATTATAATTTTATAGTTAAATATTGATTATCAGAATGAAATTTAAGTAATCAGTCCTATTTCTAGCTTAACACACTTAAGTTTGAGCTAATTTCAGTTTTACAAGTGGGGACCTAAACCGTCTTCCAACCTATATATCTGGGGACATTTGTGTATAAATTATTAGATTTGAATTAGTGTCAAAGCCTATATGGTTCCATCAGGTATTTCAATTCATTTTTCACACTCGATAATTTACAAGTGGGGACCTTCACCGTCATTTCAACAGACAAGTGGGGTCTTTTAACACACATTTCTAATTTCATGTATATTATATTTTATAGTTAAAATATTGATTATCAGAATGAAATTTAAGTAATCAGTCCTATTTCTAGCTTAACACTTAAGTTTTGAGCTAATTTCAGGTTTACAAGTGGGGACCTAAACCGTCTTCCACCTTATATCTGGGGACATTTGTGTATAAATTATTAGATTTTGAATTAGTGTCAAAGCCTATATGGTTCCATCAGGTATTTCAATTTCATTTTTCACACTCGATAAATTTACAAGTGGGGACCTTCACTGTCATTTCAACAGACAAGTGGGGTCTTTTAACACACATTTTTCAAATTTCATGTATATTATAATTTTAGTTAAAATATTGATTATCAGAATGAAATTTAAGTAATCAGTCCTATTTCTAGCTTAACACTTAAGTTTTGAGCTAATTTCAGGTTTACAAGTGGGGACCTAAACCGTCTTCCAACCTTATATCTGGGGACATTGTGTATAAATTATTAGATTTTGAATTAGTGTCAAAGCCTATGGTTCCATCAGTATTTCAATTTCATTTTTCACACTCGATAATTTACAAGTGGGGACCTTCACCGTCATTTCAACAGACAGTGGGGTCTTTTAAACACACATTTTCAAATTTCATGTATATTATAATTTTATAGTTAAAATATTGATTATCAGAATGAATTTAAGTAATCAGTCCTATTTCTAGCTTAACACTTAAGTTTTGAGCTAATTTCAGGTTTACAAGTGGGGACCTAAACCGTCTTCCAACTTATATCTGGGGACATTTGTGTATAAATTATTAGATTTTGAATTAGTGTCAAGCCTATATGGTTCCATCAGTATTTCAATTTCATTTTTCACACTCGATAAATTTACAAGTGGGGACCTTCACTGTCATTTCAACAGACAAGTGGGTCTTTTAAACACACATTTTCAATTTCATGTATATTATAATTTTATAGTTAAAATATTGATTATCAGAATGAAATTTAAGTAATCAGTCCTATTTTCTAGCTTAACACTTAAGTTTTGAGCTAATTTCAGGTTTACAAGTGGGGACCTAAACCGTCTTCCAACCTTATATCTGGGGACATTTGTGTATAAATTATTAGATTTTGAATTAGTGTCAAAGCCTATATGGTTCCATCAGGTATTTCAATTTCATTTTTCACACTCGATAAATTACAAGTGGGGACCTTCACTGTCATTTCAACAGACAAGTGGGGTCTTTTAAACACACATTTTCTAATTTCATGTATATATAATTTTATAGTTTAAATATTGATTATTAGAATGAAATTTAGTAATCAGTCCTTTTAAGGCTTAACACTTAAGTTTTGAGCTATTTCAGGTTTACAAGTGGGGACCTAAACCGTCTTCCAACCTTATATCTGGGGACATTTGTGTATAAATTATTAGATTTTGAATTAGTGTCAAAGCCTATATGGTTCCATCAGGTATTTCAATTTCATTTTTCACACTCGATAAATTTACAAGTGGGGACCTTCACAGTCATTTCAACAGACAAGTGGGGTTTTTAACACACATTTTCAAATTTCATGTATATTATAATTTTATAGTTAAAATATTGATTATCAGAATGAAATTTAAGTAATCAGTCCTATTTCTAGCTTAACACTTAAGTTTTGAGCTAATTTCAGGTTTACAAGTGGACCTACCTAAACCGTCTTCCTACCTTATATCTGGGGACATTTGTGTATAAATTATTAGATTTTGAATTAGTGTCAAAGCCTATATGGTTCCATCAGGTATTTCAATTTCATTTTCACACTCGATAATTTACAAGTGGGGACCTTCACCGTCATTTCAACAGACAAGTGGGGTCTTTTAAACACACATTTCTAATTTCATGTATATTATAATTTTTAGTTTAAAATATTGATTATCATAATGAAATTTAGGTAATCAGTCCTTTTCTAGCTTAACACTTAAGTTTTGAGCTAATTTCAGGTTTACAAGTGGGGACCTAAACCGTCTTCCTACCTTATATCTGGGGACATTGTGTATAAATTATTAGATTTTGAATTAGTGTCAAAGCCTATATGGTTCCATCAGGTATTTCAATTTCATTTTTCACACTCGATAAATTTACAAGTGGGGACCTTCACAGTCATTTCAACAGACAAGTGGGGTCTTTAAACACACATTTTCAAATTTCATGTATATTAATTTTATAGTTAAAATATTATTCAGAATGAAATTTAAGTAATCAGTCCTATTTCTAGCTTAACACTTAAGTTTTGAGCTAATTTCAGGTTTACAAGTGGGGACCTAAACCGTCTTCCAACCTTATATCTGGGGACATTTGTGTATAAATTATTAGATTTTGAATTAGTGTCAAAGCCTATATGGTTCCATCAAGTATTTCAATTTCATTTTTCACACTCGATAAATTTACAAGTGGGGACCTTCACTGTCATTTCAACAGACAAGTGGGGGTCTTTTAAACACACATTTTCAAATTTCATGTATATTATAATTTTATAGTTAAATATTGATTATCAGAATGAAATTTAAGTAATCAGTCCTATTTCTAGCTTAACACTTAAGTTTTGAGCTAATTTCAGGTTTACAAGTGGGGACCTAAACCGTCTTCCAACCTTATATCTGGGGACATTTGTGTATAAATTATTAGATTTTGAATTAGTGTCAAAGCCTATATGGTTCCATCAAGTATTTCAATTTCATTTTTCACACTCGATAAATTTACAAGTGGGGACCTTCACAGTCATTTCAACAGACAAGTGGGGTCTTTTAAACACACATTTTCAAATTTCATGTATATTATAATTTATAGTTAAAATATTGATTATCAGAATGAAATTTAAGTAATCAGTCCTATTTCTAGCTTAACACTTAAGTTTTGAGCTAATTTCAGGTTTACAAGTGGGGACCTAAACCGTCTTCCTACCTTATATCTGGGGACATTTGTGTATAAATTATTAGATTTTGAATTAGTGTCAAAGCCTATATGGTTCCATCAAGTATTTCAATTTCATTTTTCACACTCGATAAATTTACAAGTGGGGACCTTCACCGTCATTTCAACAGACAAGTGGGGTCTTTTAAACACACATTTTCAAATTTCATGTATATTATAATTTTATAGTTAAAATATTGATTATCAGAATGAAATTTAAGTAATCAGTCCTATTTCTAGCTTAACACTTAAGTTTTGAGCTAATTTCAGGTTTACAAGTGGGGACCTAAACCGTCTTCCTACCTTATATCTGGGGACATTTGTGTATAAATTATTAGATTTTGAATTAGTGTCAAAGCCTATATGGTTCCATCAAGTATTTCAATTTCATTTTTCACACTCGATAAATTTACAAGTGGGGACCTTCACCGTCATTTCAACAGACAAGTGGGGTCTTTTAAACACACATTTTCAAATTTCATGTATATTATAATTTTATAGTTAAAATATTGATTATCAGAATGAAATTTAAGTAATCAGTCCTATTTCTAGCTTAACACTTAAGTTTTGAGCTAATTTCAGGTTTACAAGTGGGGACCTAAACCGTCTTCCAACCTTATATCTGGGGACATTTGTGTATAAATTATTAGATTTTGAATTAGTGTCAAAGCCTATATGGTTCCATCAAGTATTTCAATTTCATTTTTCACACTCGATAAATTTACAAGTGGGGACCTTCACCGTCATTTCAACAGACAAGTGGGGTCTTTTAAACACACATTTTCAAATTTCATGTATATTATAATTTTATAGTTAAAATATTGATTATCAGAATGAAATTTAAGTAATCAGTCCTATTTCTAGCTTAACACTTAAGTTTTGAGCTAATTTCAGGTTTACAAGTGGGGACCTAAACCGTCTTCCTACCTTATATCTGGGGACATTTGTGTATAAATTATTAGATTTTGAATTAGTGTCAAAGCCTATATGGTTCCATCAAGTATTTCAATTTCATTTTTCACACTCGATAAATTTACAAGTGGGGACCTTCACCGTCATTTCAACAGACAAGTGGGGTCTTTTAAACACACATTTTCAAATTTCATGTATATTATAATTTTATAGTTAAAATATTGATTATCAGAATGAAATTTAAGTAATCAGTCCTATTTCTAGCTTAACACTTAAGTTTTGAGCTAATTTCAGGTTTACAAGTGGGGACCTAAACCGTCTTCCTACCTTATATCTGGGGACATTTGTGTATAAATTATTAGATTTTGAATTAGTGTCAAAGCCTATATGGTTCCATCAAGTATTTCAATTTCATTTTTCACACTCGATAAATTTACAAGTGGGGACCTTCACAGTCATTTCAACAGACAAGTGGGGTCTTTTAAACACACATTTTCAAATTTCATGTATATTATAATTTTATAGTTAAAATATTGATTATCAGAATGAAATTTAAGTAATCAGTCCTATTTCTAGCTTAACACTTAAGTTTTGAGCTAATTTCAGGTTTACAAGTGGGGACCTAAACCGTCTTCCTACCTTATATCTGGGGACATTTGTGTATAAATTATTAGATTTTGAATTAGTGTCAAAGCCTATATGGTTCCATCAAGTATTTCAATTTCATTTTTCACACTCGATAAATTTACAAGTGGGGACCTTCACCGTCATTTCAACAGACAAGTGGGGTCTTTTAAACACACATTTTCAAATTTCATGTATATTATAATTTTATAGTTAAAATATTGATTATCAGAATGAAATTTAAGTAATCAGTCCTATTTCTAGCTTAACACTTAAGTTTTGAGCTAATTTCAGGTTTACAAGTGGGGACCTAAACCGTCTTCCTACCTTATATCTGGGGACATTTGTGTATAAATTATTAGATTTTGAATTAGTGTCAAAGCCTATATGGTTCCATCAAGTATTTCAATTTCATTTTTCACACTCGATAAATTTACAAGTGGGGACCTTCACCGTCATTTCAACAGACAAGTGGGGTCTTTTAAACACACATTTTCAAATTTCATGTATATTATAATTTTATAGTTAAAATATTGATTATCAGAATGAAATTTAAGTAATCAGTCCTATTTCTAGCTTAACACTTAAGTTTTGAGCTAATTTCAGGTTTACAAGTGGGGACCTAAACCGTCTTCCTACCTTATATCTGGGGACATTTGTGTATAAATTATTAGATTTTGAATTAGTGTCAAAGCCTATATGGTTCCATCAAGTATTTCAATTTCATTTTTCACACTCGATAAATTTACAAGTGGGGACCTTCACCGTCATTTCAACAGACAAGTGGGGTCTTTTAAACACACATTTTCAAATTTCATGTATATTATAATTTTATAGTTAAAATATTGATTATCAGAATGAAATTTAAGTAATCAGTCCTATTTCTAGCTTAACACTTAAGTTTTGAGCTAATTTCAGGTTTACAAGTGGGGACCTAAACCGTCTTCCTACCTTATATCTGGGGACATTTGTGTATAAATTATTAGATTTTGAATTAGTGTCAAAGCCTATATGGTTCCATCAAGTATTTCAATTTCATTTTTCACACTCGATAAATTTACAAGTGGGGACCTTCACCGTCATTTCAACAGACAAGTGGGGTCTTTTAAACACACATTTTCAAATTTCATGTATATTATAATTTTATAGTTAAAATATTGATTATCAGAATGAAATTTAAGTAATCAGTCCTATTTCTAGCTTAACACTTAAGTTTTGAGCTAATTTCAGGTTTACAAGTGGGGACCTAAACCGTCTTCCTACCTTATATCTGGGGACATTTGTGTATAAATTATTAGATTTTGAATTAGTGTCAAAGCCTATATGGTTCCATCAAGTATTTCAATTTCATTTTTCACACTCGATAAATTTACAAGTGGGGACCTTCACCGTCATTTCAACAGACAAGTGGGGTCTTTTAAACACACATTTTCAAATTTCATGTATATTATAATTTTATAGTTAAAATATTGATTATCAGAATGAAATTTAAGTAATCAGTCCTATTTCTAGCTTAACACTTAAGTTTTGAGCTAATTTCAGGTTTACAAGTGGGGACCTAAACCGTCTTCCTACCTTATATCTGGGGACATTTGTGTATAAATTATTAGATTTTGAATTAGTGTCAAAGCCTATATGGTTCCATCAAGTATTTCAATTTCATTTTTCACACTCGATAAATTTACAAGTGGGGACCTTCACCGTCATTTCAACAGACAAGTGGGGTCTTTTAAACACACATTTTCAAATTTCATGTATATTATAATTTTATAGTTAAAATATTGATTATCAGAATGAAATTTAAGTAATCAGTCCTATTTCTAGCTTAACACTTAAGTTTTGAGCTAATTTCAGGTTTACAAGTGGGGACCTAAACCGTCTTCCTACCTTATATCTGGGGACATTTGTGTATAAATTATTAGATTTTGAATTAGTGTCAAAGCCTATATGGTTCCATCAAGTATTTCAATTTCATTTTTCACACTCGATAAATTTACAAGTGGGGACCTTCACCGTCATTTCAACAGACAAGTGGGGTCTTTTAAACACACATTTTCAAATTTCATGTATATTATAATTTTATAGTTAAAATATTGATTATCAGAATGAAATTTAAGTAATCAGTCCTATTTCTAGCTTAACACTTAAGTTTTGAGCTAATTTCAGGTTTACAAGTGGGGACCTAAACCGTCTTCCTACCTTATATCTGGGGACATTTGTGTATAAATTATTAGATTTTGAATTAGTGTCAAAGCCTATATGGTTCCATCAAGTATTTCAATTTCATTTTTCACACTCGATAAATTTACAAGTGGGGACCTTCACCGTCATTTCAACAGACAAGTGGGGTCTTTTAAACACACATTTTCAAATTTCATGTATATTATAATTTTATAGTTAAAATATTGATTATCAGAATGAAATTTAAGTAATCAGTCCTATTTCTAGCTTAACACTTAAGTTTTGAGCTAATTTCAGGTTTACAAGTGGGGACCTAAACCGTCTTCCAACCTTATATCTGGGGACATTTGTGTATAAATTATTAGATTTTGAATTAGTGTCAAAGCCTATATGGTTCCATCAAGTATTTCAATTTCATTTTTCACACTCGATAAATTTACAAGTGGGGACCTTCACCGTCATTTCAACAGACAAGTGGGGTCTTTTAAACACACATTTTCAAATTTCATGTATATTATAATTTTATAGTTAAAATATTGATTATCAGAATGAAATTTAAGTAATCAGTCCTATTTCTAGCTTAACACTTAAGTTTTGAGCTAATTTCAGGTTTACAAGTGGGGACCTAAACCGTCTTCCTACCTTATATCTGGGGACATTTGTGTATAAATTATTAGATTTTGAATTAGTGTCAAAGCCTATATGGTTCCATCAAGTATTTCAATTTCATTTTTCACACTCGATAAATTTACAAGTGGGGACCTTCACCGTCATTTCAACAGACAAGTGGGGTCTTTTAAACACACATTTTCAAATTTCATGTATATTATAATTTTATAGTTAAAATATTGATTATCAGAATGAAATTTAAGTAATCAGTCCTATTTCTAGCTTAACACTTAAGTTTTGAGCTAATTTCAGGTTTACAAGTGGGGACCTAAACCGTCTTCCTACCTTATATCTGGGGACATTTGTGTATAAATTATTAGATTTTGAATTAGTGTCAAAGCCTATATGGTTCCATCAAGTATTTCAATTTCATTTTTCACACTCGATAAATTTACAAGTGGGGACCTTCACCGTCATTTCAACAGACAAGTGGGGTCTTTTAAACACACATTTTCAAATTTCATGTATATTATAATTTTATAGTTAAAATATTGATTATCAGAATGAAATTTAAGTAATCAGTCCTATTTCTAGCTTAACACTTAAGTTTTGAGCTAATTTCAGGTTTACAAGTGGGGACCTAAACCGTCTTCCTACCTTATATCTGGGGACATTTGTGTATAAATTATTAGATTTTGAATTAGTGTCAAAGCCTATATGGTTCCATCAAGTATTTCAATTTCATTTTTCACACTCGATAAATTTACAAGTGGGGACCTTCACCGTCATTTCAACAGACAAGTGGGGTCTTTTAAACACACATTTTCAAATTTCATGTATATTATAATTTTATAGTTAAAATATTGATTATCAGAATGAAATTTAAGTAATCAGTCCTATTTCTAGCTTAACACTTAAGTTTTGAGCTAATTTCAGGTTTACAAGTGGGGACCTAAACCGTCTTCCTACCTTATATCTGGGGACATTTGTGTATAAATTATTAGATTTTGAATTAGTGTCAAAGCCTATATGGTTCCATCAAGTATTTCAATTTCATTTTTCACACTCGATAAATTTACAAGTGGGGACCTTCACCGTCATTTCAACAGACAAGTGGGGTCTTTTAAACACACATTTTCAAATTTCATGTATATTATAATTTTATAGTTAAAATATTGATTATCAGAATGAAATTTAAGTAATCAGTCCTATTTCTAGCTTAACACTTAAGTTTTGAGCTAATTTCAGGTTTACAAGTGGGGACCTAAACCGTCTTCCTACCTTATATCTGGGGACATTTGTGTATAAATTATTAGATTTTGAATTAGTGTCAAAGCCTATATGGTTCCATCAAGTATTTCAATTTCATTTTTCACACTCGATAAATTTACAAGTGGGGACCTTCACCGTCATTTCAACAGACAAGTGGGGTCTTTTAAACACACATTTTCAAATTTCATGTATATTATAATTTTATAGTTAAAATATTGATTATCAGAATGAAATTTAAGTAATCAGTCCTATTTCTAGCTTAACACTTAAGTTTTGAGCTAATTTCAGGTTTACAAGTGGGGACCTAAACCGTCTTCCTACCTTATATCTGGGGACATTTGTGTATAAATTATTAGATTTTGAATTAGTGTCAAAGCCTATATGGTTCCATCAAGTATTTCAATTTCATTTTTCACACTCGATAAATTTACAAGTGGGGACCTTCACCGTCATTTCAACAGACAAGTGGGGTCTTTTAAACACACATTTTCAAATTTCATGTATATTATAATTTTATAGTTAAAATATTGATTATCAGAATGAAATTTAAGTAATCAGTCCTATTTCTAGCTTAACACTTAAGTTTTGAGCTAATTTCAGGTTTACAAGTGGGGACCTAAACCGTCTTCCTACCTTATATCTGGGGACATTTGTGTATAAATTATTAGATTTTGAATTAGTGTCAAAGCCTATATGGTTCCATCAAGTATTTCAATTTCATTTTTCACACTCGATAAATTTACAAGTGGGGACCTTCACCGTCATTTCAACAGACAAGTGGGGTCTTTTAAACACACATTTTCAAATTTCATGTATATTATAATTTTATAGTTAAAATATTGATTATCAGAATGAAATTTAAGTAATCAGTCCTATTTCTAGCTTAACACTTAAGTTTTGAGCTAATTTCAGGTTTACAAGTGGGGACCTAAACCGTCTTCCTACCTTATATCTGGGGACATTTGTGTATAAATTATTAGATTTTGAATTAGTGTCAAAGCCTATATGGTTCCATCAAGTATTTCAATTTCATTTTTCACACTCGATAAATTTACAAGTGGGGACCTTCACCGTCATTTCAACAGACAAGTGGGGTCTTTTAAACACACATTTTCAAATTTCATGTATATTATAATTTTATAGTTAAAATATTGATTATCAGAATGAAATTTAAGTAATCAGTCCTATTTCTAGCTTAACACTTAAGTTTTGAGCTAATTTCAGGTTTACAAGTGGGGACCTAAACCGTCTTCCTACCTTATATCTGGGGACATTTGTGTATAAATTATTAGATTTTGAATTAGTGTCAAAGCCTATATGGTTCCATCAAGTATTTCAATTTCATTTTTCACACTCGATAAATTTACAAGTGGGGACCTTCACCGTCATTTCAACAGACAAGTGGGGTCTTTTAAACACACATTTTCAAATTTCATGTATATTATAATTTTATAGTTAAAATATTGATTATCAGAATGAAATTTAAGTAATCAGTCCTATTTCTAGCTTAACACTTAAGTTTTGAGCTAATTTCAGGTTTACAAGTGGGGACCTAAACCGTCTTCCTACCTTATATCTGGGGACATTTGTGTATAAATTATTAGATTTTGAATTAGTGTCAAAGCCTATATGGTTCCATCAAGTATTTCAATTTCATTTTTCACACTCGATAAATTTACAAGTGGGGACCTTCACCGTCATTTCAACAGACAAGTGGGGTCTTTTAAACACACATTTTCAAATTTCATGTATATTATAATTTTATAGTTAAAATATTGATTATCAGAATGAAATTTAAGTAATCAGTCCTATTTCTAGCTTAACACTTAAGTTTTGAGCTAATTTCAGGTTTACAAGTGGGGACCTAAACCGTCTTCCTACCTTATATCTGGGGACATTTGTGTATAAATTATTAGATTTTGAATTAGTGTCAAAGCCTATATGGTTCCATCAAGTATTTCAATTTCATTTTTCACACTCGATAAATTTACAAGTGGGGACCTTCACCGTCATTTCAACAGACAAGTGGGGTCTTTTAAACACACATTTTCAAATTTCATGTATATTATAATTTTATAGTTAAAATATTGATTATCAGAATGAAATTTAAGTAATCAGTCCTATTTCTAGCTTAACACTTAAGTTTTGAGCTAATTTCAGGTTTACAAGTGGGGACCTAAACCGTCTTCCTACCTTATATCTGGGGACATTTGTGTATAAATTATTAGATTTTGAATTAGTGTCAAAGCCTATATGGTTCCATCAAGTATTTCAATTTCATTTTTCACACTCGATAAATTTACAAGTGGGGACCTTCACCGTCATTTCAACAGACAAGTGGGGTCTTTTAAACACACATTTTCAAATTTCATGTATATTATAATTTTATAGTTAAAATATTGATTATCAGAATGAAATTTAAGTAATCAGTCCTATTTCTAGCTTAACACTTAAGTTTTGAGCTAATTTCAGGTTTACAAGTGGGGACCTAAACCGTCTTCCTACCTTATATCTGGGGACATTTGTGTATAAATTATTAGATTTTGAATTAGTGTCAAAGCCTATATGGTTCCATCAAGTATTTCAATTTCATTTTTCACACTCGATAAATTTACAAGTGGGGACCTTCACCGTCATTTCAACAGACAAGTGGGGTCTTTTAAACACACATTTTCAAATTTCATGTATATTATAATTTTATAGTTAAAATATTGATTATCAGAATGAAATTTAAGTAATCAGTCCTATTTCTAGCTTAACACTTAAGTTTTGAGCTAATTTCAGGTTTACAAGTGGGGACCTAAACCGTCTTCCTACCTTATATCTGGGGACATTTGTGTATAAATTATTAGATTTTGAATTAGTGTCAAAGCCTATATGGTTCCATCAAGTATTTCAATTTCATTTTTCACACTCGATAAATTTACAAGTGGGGACCTTCACCGTCATTTCAACAGACAAGTGGGGTCTTTTAAACACACATTTTCAAATTTCATGTATATTATAATTTTATAGTTAAAATATTGATTATCAGAATGAAATTTAAGTAATCAGTCCTATTTCTAGCTTAACACTTAAGTTTTGAGCTAATTTCAGGTTTACAAGTGGGGACCTAAACCGTCTTCCTACCTTATATCTGGGGACATTTGTGTATAAATTATTAGATTTTGAATTAGTGTCAAAGCCTATATGGTTCCATCAAGTATTTCAATTTCATTTTTCACACTCGATAAATTTACAAGTGGGGACCTTCACCGTCATTTCAACAGACAAGTGGGGTCTTTTAAACACACATTTTCAAATTTCATGTATATTATAATTTTATAGTTAAAATATTGATTATCAGAATGAAATTTAAGTAATCAGTCCTATTTCTAGCTTAACACTTAAGTTTTGAGCTAATTTCAGGTTTACAAGTGGGGACCTAAACCGTCTTCCTACCTTATATCTGGGGACATTTGTGTATAAATTATTAGATTTTGAATTAGTGTCAAAGCCTATATGGTTCCATCAAGTATTTCAATTTCATTTTTCACACTCGATAAATTTACAAGTGGGGACCTTCACCGTCATTTCAACAGACAAGTGGGGTCTTTTAAACACACATTTTCAAATTTCATGTATATTATAATTTTATAGTTAAAATATTGATTATCAGAATGAAATTTAAGTAATCAGTCCTATTTCTAGCTTAACACTTAAGTTTTGAGCTAATTTCAGGTTTACAAGTGGGGACCTAAACCGTCTTCCTACCTTATATCTGGGGACATTTGTGTATAAATTATTAGATTTTGAATTAGTGTCAAAGCCTATATGGTTCCATCAAGTATTTCAATTTCATTTTTCACACTCGATAAATTTACAAGTGGGGACCTTCACCGTCATTTCAACAGACAAGTGGGGTCTTTTAAACACACATTTTCAAATTTCATGTATATTATAATTTTATAGTTAAAATATTGATTATCAGAATGAAATTTAAGTAATCAGTCCTATTTCTAGCTTAACACTTAAGTTTTGAGCTAATTTCAGGTTTACAAGTGGGGACCTAAACCGTCTTCCTACCTTATATCTGGGGACATTTGTGTATAAATTATTAGATTTTGAATTAGTGTCAAAGCCTATATGGTTCCATCAAGTATTTCAATTTCATTTTTCACACTCGATAAATTTACAAGTGGGGACCTTCACCGTCATTTCAACAGACAAGTGGGGTCTTTTAAACACACATTTTCAAATTTCATGTATATTATAATTTTATAGTTAAAATATTGATTATCAGAATGAAATTTAAGTAATCAGTCCTATTTCTAGCTTAACACTTAAGTTTTGAGCTAATTTCAGGTTTACAAGTGGGGACCTAAACCGTCTTCCTACCTTATATCTGGGGACATTTGTGTATAAATTATTAGATTTTGAATTAGTGTCAAAGCCTATATGGTTCCATCAAGTATTTCAATTTCATTTTTCACACTCGATAAATTTACAAGTGGGGACCTTCACCGTCATTTCAACAGACAAGTGGGGTCTTTTAAACACACATTTTCAAATTTCATGTATATTATAATTTTATAGTTAAAATATTGATTATCAGAATGAAATTTAAGTAATCAGTCCTATTTCTAGCTTAACACTTAAGTTTTGAGCTAATTTCAGGTTTACAAGTGGGGACCTAAACCGTCTTCCTACCTTATATCTGGGGACATTTGTGTATAAATTATTAGATTTTGAATTAGTGTCAAAGCCTATATGGTTCCATCAAGTATTTCAATTTCATTTTTCACACTCGATAAATTTACAAGTGGGGACCTTCACCGTCATTTCAACAGACAAGTGGGGTCTTTTAAACACACATTTTCAAATTTCATGTATATTATAATTTTATAGTTAAAATATTGATTATCAGAATGAAATTTAAGTAATCAGTCCTATTTCTAGCTTAACACTTAAGTTTTGAGCTAATTTCAGGTTTACAAGTGGGGACCTAAACCGTCTTCCTACCTTATATCTGGGGACATTTGTGTATAAATTATTAGATTTTGAATTAGTGTCAAAGCCTATATGGTTCCATCAAGTATTTCAATTTCATTTTTCACACTCGATAAATTTACAAGTGGGGACCTTCACCGTCATTTCAACAGACAAGTGGGGTCTTTTAAACACACATTTTCAAATTTCATGTATATTATAATTTTATAGTTAAAATATTGATTATCAGAATGAAATTTAAGTAATCAGTCCTATTTCTAGCTTAACACTTAAGTTTTGAGCTAATTTCAGGTTTACAAGTGGGGACCTAAACCGTCTTCCTACCTTATATCTGGGGACATTTGTGTATAAATTATTAGATTTTGAATTAGTGTCAAAGCCTATATGGTTCCATCAAGTATTTCAATTTCATTTTTCACACTCGATAAATTTACAAGTGGGGACCTTCACCGTCATTTCAACAGACAAGTGGGGTCTTTTAAACACACATTTTCAAATTTCATGTATATTATAATTTTATAGTTAAAATATTGATTATCAGAATGAAATTTAAGTAATCAGTCCTATTTCTAGCTTAACACTTAAGTTTTGAGCTAATTTCAGGTTTACAAGTGGGGACCTAAACCGTCTTCCTACCTTATATCTGGGGACATTTGTGTATAAATTATTAGATTTTGAATTAGTGTCAAAGCCTATATGGTTCCATCAAGTATTTCAATTTCATTTTTCACACTCGATAAATTTACAAGTGGGGACCTTCACCGTCATTTCAACAGACAAGTGGGGTCTTTTAAACACACATTTTCAAATTTCATGTATATTATAATTTTATAGTTAAAATATTGATTATCAGAATGAAATTTAAGTAATCAGTCCTATTTCTAGCTTAACACTTAAGTTTTGAGCTAATTTCAGGTTTACAAGTGGGGACCTAAACCGTCTTCCTACCTTATATCTGGGGACATTTGTGTATAAATTATTAGATTTTGAATTAGTGTCAAAGCCTATATGGTTCCATCAAGTATTTCAATTTCATTTTTCACACTCGATAAATTTACAAGTGGGGACCTTCACCGTCATTTCAACAGACAAGTGGGGTCTTTTAAACACACATTTTCAAATTTCATGTATATTATAATTTTATAGTTAAAATATTGATTATCAGAATGAAATTTAAGTAATCAGTCCTATTTCTAGCTTAACACTTAAGTTTTGAGCTAATTTCAGGTTTACAAGTGGGGACCTAAACCGTCTTCCTACCTTATATCTGGGGACATTTGTGTATAAATTATTAGATTTTGAATTAGTGTCAAAGCCTATATGGTTCCATCAAGTATTTCAATTTCATTTTTCACACTCGATAAATTTACAAGTGGGGACCTTCACCGTCATTTCAACAGACAAGTGGGGTCTTTTAAACACACATTTTCAAATTTCATGTATATTATAATTTTATAGTTAAAATATTGATTATCAGAATGAAATTTAAGTAATCAGTCCTATTTCTAGCTTAACACTTAAGTTTTGAGCTAATTTCAGGTTTACAAGTGGGGACCTAAACCGTCTTCCTACCTTATATCTGGGGACATTTGTGTATAAATTATTAGATTTTGAATTAGTGTCAAAGCCTATATGGTTCCATCAAGTATTTCAATTTCATTTTTCACACTCGATAAATTTACAAGTGGGGACCTTCACCGTCATTTCAACAGACAAGTGGGGTCTTTTAAACACACATTTTCAAATTTCATGTATATTATAATTTTATAGTTAAAATATTGATTATCAGAATGAAATTTAAGTAATCAGTCCTATTTCTAGCTTAACACTTAAGTTTTGAGCTAATTTCAGGTTTACAAGTGGGGACCTAAACCGTCTTCCTACCTTATATCTGGGGACATTTGTGTATAAATTATTAGATTTTGAATTAGTGTCAAAGCCTATATGGTTCCATCAAGTATTTCAATTTCATTTTTCACACTCGATAAATTTACAAGTGGGGACCTTCACCGTCATTTCAACAGACAAGTGGGGTCTTTTAAACACACATTTTCAAATTTCATGTATATTATAATTTTATAGTTAAAATATTGATTATCAGAATGAAATTTAAGTAATCAGTCCTATTTCTAGCTTAACACTTAAGTTTTGAGCTAATTTCAGGTTTACAAGTGGGGACCTAAACCGTCTTCCTACCTTATATCTGGGGACATTTGTGTATAAATTATTAGATTTTGAATTAGTGTCAAAGCCTATATGGTTCCATCAAGTATTTCAATTTCATTTTTCACACTCGATAAATTTACAAGTGGGGACCTTCACCGTCATTTCAACAGACAAGTGGGGTCTTTTAAACACACATTTTCAAATTTCATGTATATTATAATTTTATAGTTAAAATATTGATTATCAGAATGAAATTTAAGTAATCAGTCCTATTTCTAGCTTAACACTTAAGTTTTGAGCTAATTTCAGGTTTACAAGTGGGGACCTAAACCGTCTTCCTACCTTATATCTGGGGACATTTGTGTATAAATTATTAGATTTTGAATTAGTGTCAAAGCCTATATGGTTCCATCAAGTATTTCAATTTCATTTTTCACACTCGATAAATTTACAAGTGGGGACCTTCACCGTCATTTCAACAGACAAGTGGGGTCTTTTAAACACACATTTTCAAATTTCATGTATATTATAATTTTATAGTTAAAATATTGATTATCAGAATGAAATTTAAGTAATCAGTCCTATTTCTAGCTTAACACTTAAGTTTTGAGCTAATTTCAGGTTTACAAGTGGGGACCTAAACCGTCTTCCTACCTTATATCTGGGGACATTTGTGTATAAATTATTAGATTTTGAATTAGTGTCAAAGCCTATATGGTTCCATCAAGTATTTCAATTTCATTTTTCACACTCGATAAATTTACAAGTGGGGACCTTCACCGTCATTTCAACAGACAAGTGGGGTCTTTTAAACACACATTTTCAAATTTCATGTATATTATAATTTTATAGTTAAAATATTGATTATCAGAATGAAATTTAAGTAATCAGTCCTATTTCTAGCTTAACACTTAAGTTTTGAGCTAATTTCAGGTTTACAAGTGGGGACCTAAACCGTCTTCCTACCTTATATCTGGGGACATTTGTGTATAAATTATTAGATTTTGAATTAGTGTCAAAGCCTATATGGTTCCATCAAGTATTTCAATTTCATTTTTCACACTCGATAAATTTACAAGTGGGGACCTTCACCGTCATTTCAACAGACAAGTGGGGTCTTTTAAACACACATTTTCAAATTTCATGTATATTATAATTTTATAGTTAAAATATTGATTATCAGAATGAAATTTAAGTAATCAGTCCTATTTCTAGCTTAACACTTAAGTTTTGAGCTAATTTCAGGTTTACAAGTGGGGACCTAAACCGTCTTCCTACCTTATATCTGGGGACATTTGTGTATAAATTATTAGATTTTGAATTAGTGTCAAAGCCTATATGGTTCCATCAAGTATTTCAATTTCATTTTTCACACTCGATAAATTTACAAGTGGGGACCTTCACCGTCATTTCAACAGACAAGTGGGGTCTTTTAAACACACATTTTCAAATTTCATGTATATTATAATTTTATAGTTAAAATATTGATTATCAGAATGAAATTTAAGTAATCAGTCCTATTTCTAGCTTAACACTTAAGTTTTGAGCTAATTTCAGGTTTACAAGTGGGGACCTAAACCGTCTTCCTACCTTATATCTGGGGACATTTGTGTATAAATTATTAGATTTTGAATTAGTGTCAAAGCCTATATGGTTCCATCAAGTATTTCAATTTCATTTTTCACACTCGATAAATTTACAAGTGGGGACCTTCACCGTCATTTCAACAGACAAGTGGGGTCTTTTAAACACACATTTTCAAATTTCATGTATATTATAATTTTATAGTTAAAATATTGATTATCAGAATGAAATTTAAGTAATCAGTCCTATTTCTAGCTTAACACTTAAGTTTTGAGCTAATTTCAGGTTTACAAGTGGGGACCTAAACCGTCTTCCTACCTTATATCTGGGGACATTTGTGTATAAATTATTAGATTTTGAATTAGTGTCAAAGCCTATATGGTTCCATCAAGTATTTCAATTTCATTTTTCACACTCGATAAATTTACAAGTGGGGACCTTCACCGTCATTTCAACAGACAAGTGGGGTCTTTTAAACACACATTTTCAAATTTCATGTATATTATAATTTTATAGTTAAAATATTGATTATCAGAATGAAATTTAAGTAATCAGTCCTATTTCTAGCTTAACACTTAAGTTTTGAGCTAATTTCAGGTTTACAAGTGGGGACCTAAACCGTCTTCCTACCTTATATCTGGGGACATTTGTGTATAAATTATTAGATTTTGAATTAGTGTCAAAGCCTATATGGTTCCATCAAGTATTTCAATTTCATTTTTCACACTCGATAAATTTACAAGTGGGGACCTTCACCGTCATTTCAACAGACAAGTGGGGTCTTTTAAACACACATTTTCAAATTTCATGTATATTATAATTTTATAGTTAAAATATTGATTATCAGAATGAAATTTAAGTAATCAGTCCTATTTCTAGCTTAACACTTAAGTTTTGAGCTAATTTCAGGTTTACAAGTGGGGACCTAAACCGTCTTCCTACCTTATATCTGGGGACATTTGTGTATAAATTATTAGATTTTGAATTAGTGTCAAAGCCTATATGGTTCCATCAAGTATTTCAATTTCATTTTTCACACTCGATAAATTTACAAGTGGGGACCTTCACCGTCATTTCAACAGACAAGTGGGGTCTTTTAAACACACATTTTCAAATTTCATGTATATTATAATTTTATAGTTAAAATATTGATTATCAGAATGAAATTTAAGTAATCAGTCCTATTTCTAGCTTAACACTTAAGTTTTGAGCTAATTTCAGGTTTACAAGTGGGGACCTAAACCGTCTTCCTACCTTATATCTGGGGACATTTGTGTATAAATTATTAGATTTTGAATTAGTGTCAAAGCCTATATGGTTCCATCAAGTATTTCAATTTCATTTTTCACACTCGATAAATTTACAAGTGGGGACCTTCACCGTCATTTCAACAGACAAGTGGGGTCTTTTAAACACACATTTTCAAATTTCATGTATATTATAATTTTATAGTTAAAATATTGATTATCAGAATGAAATTTAAGTAATCAGTCCTATTTCTAGCTTAACACTTAAGTTTTGAGCTAATTTCAGGTTTACAAGTGGGGACCTAAACCGTCTTCCTACCTTATATCTGGGGACATTTGTGTATAAATTATTAGATTTTGAATTAGTGTCAAAGCCTATATGGTTCCATCAAGTATTTCAATTTCATTTTTCACACTCGATAAATTTACAAGTGGGGACCTTCACCGTCATTTCAACAGACAAGTGGGGTCTTTTAAACACACATTTTCAAATTTCATGTATATTATAATTTTATAGTTAAAATATTGATTATCAGAATGAAATTTAAGTAATCAGTCCTATTTCTAGCTTAACACTTAAGTTTTGAGCTAATTTCAGGTTTACAAGTGGGGACCTAAACCGTCTTCCTACCTTATATCTGGGGACATTTGTGTATAAATTATTAGATTTTGAATTAGTGTCAAAGCCTATATGGTTCCATCAAGTATTTCAATTTCATTTTTCACACTCGATAAATTTACAAGTGGGGACCTTCACCGTCATTTCAACAGACAAGTGGGGTCTTTTAAACACACATTTTCAAATTTCATGTATATTATAATTTTATAGTTAAAATATTGATTATCAGAATGAAATTTAAGTAATCAGTCCTATTTCTAGCTTAACACTTAAGTTTTGAGCTAATTTCAGGTTTACAAGTGGGGACCTAAACCGTCTTCCTACCTTATATCTGGGGACATTTGTGTATAAATTATTAGATTTTGAATTAGTGTCAAAGCCTATATGGTTCCATCAAGTATTTCAATTTCATTTTTCACACTCGATAAATTTACAAGTGGGGACCTTCACCGTCATTTCAACAGACAAGTGGGGTCTTTTAAACACACATTTTCAAATTTCATGTATATTATAATTTTATAGTTAAAATATTGATTATCAGAATGAAATTTAAGTAATCAGTCCTATTTCTAGCTTAACACTTAAGTTTTGAGCTAATTTCAGGTTTACAAGTGGGGACCTAAACCGTCTTCCTACCTTATATCTGGGGACATTTGTGTATAAATTATTAGATTTTGAATTAGTGTCAAAGCCTATATGGTTCCATCAAGTATTTCAATTTCATTTTTCACACTCGATAAATTTACAAGTGGGGACCTTCACCGTCATTTCAACAGACAAGTGGGGTCTTTTAAACACACATTTTCAAATTTCATGTATATTATAATTTTATAGTTAAAATATTGATTATCAGAATGAAATTTAAGTAATCAGTCCTATTTCTAGCTTAACACTTAAGTTTTGAGCTAATTTCAGGTTTACAAGTGGGGACCTAAACCGTCTTCCTACCTTATATCTGGGGACATTTGTGTATAAATTATTAGATTTTGAATTAGTGTCAAAGCCTATATGGTTCCATCAAGTATTTCAATTTCATTTTTCACACTCGATAAATTTACAAGTGGGGACCTTCACCGTCATTTCAACAGACAAGTGGGGTCTTTTAAACACACATTTTCAAATTTCATGTATATTATAATTTTATAGTTAAAATATTGATTATCAGAATGAAATTTAAGTAATCAGTCCTATTTCTAGCTTAACACTTAAGTTTTGAGCTAATTTCAGGTTTACAAGTGGGGACCTAAACCGTCTTCCTACCTTATATCTGGGGACATTTGTGTATAAATTATTAGATTTTGAATTAGTGTCAAAGCCTATATGGTTCCATCAAGTATTTCAATTTCATTTTTCACACTCGATAAATTTACAAGTGGGGACCTTCACCGTCATTTCAACAGACAAGTGGGGTCTTTTAAACACACATTTTCAAATTTCATGTATATTATAATTTTATAGTTAAAATATTGATTATCAGAATGAAATTTAAGTAATCAGTCCTATTTCTAGCTTAACACTTAAGTTTTGAGCTAATTTCAGGTTTACAAGTGGGGACCTAAACCGTCTTCCTACCTTATATCTGGGGACATTTGTGTATAAATTATTAGATTTTGAATTAGTGTCAAAGCCTATATGGTTCCATCAAGTATTTCAATTTCATTTTTCACACTCGATAAATTTACAAGTGGGGACCTTCACCGTCATTTCAACAGACAAGTGGGGTCTTTTAAACACACATTTTCAAATTTCATGTATATTATAATTTTATAGTTAAAATATTGATTATCAGAATGAAATTTAAGTAATCAGTCCTATTTCTAGCTTAACACTTAAGTTTTGAGCTAATTTCAGGTTTACAAGTGGGGACCTAAACCGTCTTCCTACCTTATATCTGGGGACATTTGTGTATAAATTATTAGATTTTGAATTAGTGTCAAAGCCTATATGGTTCCATCAAGTATTTCAATTTCATTTTTCACACTCGATAAATTTACAAGTGGGGACCTTCACCGTCATTTCAACAGACAAGTGGGGTCTTTTAAACACACATTTTCAAATTTCATGTATATTATAATTTTATAGTTAAAATATTGATTATCAGAATGAAATTTAAGTAATCAGTCCTATTTCTAGCTTAACACTTAAGTTTTGAGCTAATTTCAGGTTTACAAGTGGGGACCTAAACCGTCTTCCTACCTTATATCTGGGGACATTTGTGTATAAATTATTAGATTTTGAATTAGTGTCAAAGCCTATATGGTTCCATCAAGTATTTCAATTTCATTTTTCACACTCGATAAATTTACAAGTGGGGACCTTCACCGTCATTTCAACAGACAAGTGGGGTCTTTTAAACACACATTTTCAAATTTCATGTATATTATAATTTTATAGTTAAAATATTGATTATCAGAATGAAATTTAAGTAATCAGTCCTATTTCTAGCTTAACACTTAAGTTTTGAGCTAATTTCAGGTTTACAAGTGGGGACCTAAACCGTCTTCCTACCTTATATCTGGGGACATTTGTGTATAAATTATTAGATTTTGAATTAGTGTCAAAGCCTATATGGTTCCATCAAGTATTTCAATTTCATTTTTCACACTCGATAAATTTACAAGTGGGGACCTTCACCGTCATTTCAACAGACAAGTGGGGTCTTTTAAACACACATTTTCAAATTTCATGTATATTATAATTTTATAGTTAAAATATTGATTATCAGAATGAAATTTAAGTAATCAGTCCTATTTCTAGCTTAACACTTAAGTTTTGAGCTAATTTCAGGTTTACAAGTGGGGACCTAAACCGTCTTCCTACCTTATATCTGGGGACATTTGTGTATAAATTATTAGATTTTGAATTAGTGTCAAAGCCTATATGGTTCCATCAAGTATTTCAATTTCATTTTTCACACTCGATAAATTTACAAGTGGGGACCTTCACCGTCATTTCAACAGACAAGTGGGGTCTTTTAAACACACATTTTCAAATTTCATGTATATTATAATTTTATAGTTAAAATATTGATTATCAGAATGAAATTTAAGTAATCAGTCCTATTTCTAGCTTAACACTTAAGTTTTGAGCTAATTTCAGGTTTACAAGTGGGGACCTAAACCGTCTTCCTACCTTATATCTGGGGACATTTGTGTATAAATTATTAGATTTTGAATTAGTGTCAAAGCCTATATGGTTCCATCAAGTATTTCAATTTCATTTTTCACACTCGATAAATTTACAAGTGGGGACCTTCACCGTCATTTCAACAGACAAGTGGGGTCTTTTAAACACACATTTTCAAATTTCATGTATATTATAATTTTATAGTTAAAATATTGATTATCAGAATGAAATTTAAGTAATCAGTCCTATTTCTAGCTTAACACTTAAGTTTTGAGCTAATTTCAGGTTTACAAGTGGGGACCTAAACCGTCTTCCTACCTTATATCTGGGGACATTTGTGTATAAATTATTAGATTTTGAATTAGTGTCAAAGCCTATATGGTTCCATCAAGTATTTCAATTTCATTTTTCACACTCGATAAATTTACAAGTGGGGACCTTCACCGTCATTTCAACAGACAAGTGGGGTCTTTTAAACACACATTTTCAAATTTCATGTATATTATAATTTTATAGTTAAAATATTGATTATCAGAATGAAATTTAAGTAATCAGTCCTATTTCTAGCTTAACACTTAAGTTTTGAGCTAATTTCAGGTTTACAAGTGGGGACCTAAACCGTCTTCCTACCTTATATCTGGGGACATTTGTGTATAAATTATTAGATTTTGAATTAGTGTCAAAGCCTATATGGTTCCATCAAGTATTTCAATTTCATTTTTCACACTCGATAAATTTACAAGTGGGGACCTTCACCGTCATTTCAACAGACAAGTGGGGTCTTTTAAACACACATTTTCAAATTTCATGTATATTATAATTTTATAGTTAAAATATTGATTATCAGAATGAAATTTAAGTAATCAGTCCTATTTCTAGCTTAACACTTAAGTTTTGAGCTAATTTCAGGTTTACAAGTGGGGACCTAAACCGTCTTCCTACCTTATATCTGGGGACATTTGTGTATAAATTATTAGATTTTGAATTAGTGTCAAAGCCTATATGGTTCCATCAAGTATTTCAATTTCATTTTTCACACTCGATAAATTTACAAGTGGGGACCTTCACCGTCATTTCAACAGACAAGTGGGGTCTTTTAAACACACATTTTCAAATTTCATGTATATTATAATTTTATAGTTAAAATATTGATTATCAGAATGAAATTTAAGTAATCAGTCCTATTTCTAGCTTAACACTTAAGTTTTGAGCTAATTTCAGGTTTACAAGTGGGGACCTAAACCGTCTTCCTACCTTATATCTGGGGACATTTGTGTATAAATTATTAGATTTTGAATTAGTGTCAAAGCCTATATGGTTCCATCAAGTATTTCAATTTCATTTTTCACACTCGATAAATTTACAAGTGGGGACCTTCACCGTCATTTCAACAGACAAGTGGGGTCTTTTAAACACACATTTTCAAATTTCATGTATATTATAATTTTATAGTTAAAATATTGATTATCAGAATGAAATTTAAGTAATCAGTCCTATTTCTAGCTTAACACTTAAGTTTTGAGCTAATTTCAGGTTTACAAGTGGGGACCTAAACCGTCTTCCTACCTTATATCTGGGGACATTTGTGTATAAATTATTAGATTTTGAATTAGTGTCAAAGCCTATATGGTTCCATCAAGTATTTCAATTTCATTTTTCACACTCGATAAATTTACAAGTGGGGACCTTCACCGTCATTTCAACAGACAAGTGGGGTCTTTTAAACACACATTTTCAAATTTCATGTATATTATAATTTTATAGTTAAAATATTGATTATCAGAATGAAATTTAAGTAATCAGTCCTATTTCTAGCTTAACACTTAAGTTTTGAGCTAATTTCAGGTTTACAAGTGGGGACCTAAACCGTCTTCCTACCTTATATCTGGGGACATTTGTGTATAAATTATTAGATTTTGAATTAGTGTCAAGCCTATATGGTTCCATCAAGTATTTCAATTTCATTTTTCACACTCGATAAATTTACAAGTGGGGACCTTCACCGTCATTTCAACAGACAAGTGGGGTCTTTTAAACACACATTTTCAAATTTCATGTATATTATAATTTTATAGTTAAAATATTGATTATCAGAATGAAATTTAAGTAATCAGTCCTATTTCTAGCTTAACACTTAAGTTTTGAGCTAATTTCAGGTTTACAAGTGGGGACCTAAACCGTCTTCCTACCTTATATCTGGGGACATTTGTGTATAAATTATTAGATTTTGAATTAGTGTCAAAGCCTATATGGTTCCATCAAGTATTTCAATTTCATTTTTCACACTCGATAAATTTACAAGTGGGGACCTTCACCGTCATTTCAACAGACAAGTGGGGTCTTTTAAACACACATTTTCAAATTTCATGTATATTATAATTTTATAGTTAAAATATTGATTATCAGAATGAAATTTAAGTAATCAGTCCTATTTCTAGCTTAACACTTAAGTTTTGAGCTAATTTCAGGTTTACAAGTGGGGACCTAAACCGTCTTCCTACCTTATATCTGGGGACATTTGTGTATAAATTATTAGATTTTGAATTAGTGTCAAAGCCTATATGGTTCCATCAAGTATTTCAATTTCATTTTTCACACTCGATAAATTTACAAGTGGGGACCTTCACCGTCATTTCAACAGACAAGTGGGGTCTTTTAAACACACATTTTCAAATTTCATGTATATTATAATTTTATAGTTAAAATATTGATTATCAGAATGAAATTTAAGTAATCAGTCCTATTTCTAGCTTAACACTTAAGTTTTGAGCTAATTTCAGGTTTACAAGTGGGGACCTAAACCGTCTTCCTACCTTATATCTGGGGACATTTGTGTATAAATTATTAGATTTTGAATTAGTGTCAAAGCCTATATGGTTCCATCAAGTATTTCAATTTCATTTTTCACACTCGATAAATTTACAAGTGGGGACCTTCACCGTCATTTCAACAGACAAGTGGGGTCTTTTAAACACACATTTTCAAATTTCATGTATATTATAATTTTATAGTTAAAATATTGATTATCAGAATGAAATTTAAGTAATCAGTCCTATTTCTAGCTTAACACTTAAGTTTTGAGCTAATTTCAGGTTTACAAGTGGGGACCTAAACCGTCTTCCAACCTTATATCTGGGGACATTTGTGTATAAATTATTAGATTTTGAATTAGTGTCGAAGCCTATATGGTTCCATCAAGTATTTCAATTTCATTTTTCACACTCGATAAATTTACAAGTGGGGACCTTCACAGTCATTTCAACAGACAAGTGGGGTCTTTTAAACACACATTTTCAAATTTCATGTATATTATAATTTTATAGTTAAAATATTGATTATCAGAATGAAATTTAAGTAATCAGTCCTATTTCTAGCTTAACACTTAAGTTTTGAGCTAATTTCAGGTTTACAAGTGGGGACCTAAACCGTCTTCCAACCTTATATCTGGGGACATTTGTGTATAAATTATTAGATTTTGAATTAGTGTCAAAGCCTATATGGTTCCATCAAGTATTTCAATTTCATTTTTCACACTCGATAAATTTACAA
Source organism: Phalangium opilio (assembly GCA_019434445.1). Lineage (NCBI taxonomy): Eukaryota > Metazoa > Arthropoda > Arachnida > Opiliones > Phalangiidae > Phalangium > Phalangium opilio. The sequence continues at coordinate 95,926 of JAEQBA010003892.1, forward strand.
GTGGGGACCTTCACAGTCATTTCAACAGACAAGTGGGGTCTTTTAAACACACATTTTCAAATTTCATGTATATTATAATTTTATAGTTAAAATATTGATTATCAGAATGAAATTTAAGTAATCAGTCCTATTTCTAGCTTAACACTTAAGTTTTGAGCTAATTTCAGGTTTACAAGTGGGGACCTAAACCGTCTTCCAACCTTATATCTGGGGACATTTGTGTATAAATTATTAGATTTTGAATTAGTGTCAAAGCCTATATGGTTCCATCAAGTATTTCAATTTCATTTTTCACACTCGATAAATTTACAAGTGGGGACCTTCACAGTCATTTCAACAGACAAGTGGGGTCTTTTAAACACACATTTTCTAATTTCATGTATATTATAATTTTATAGTTTAAATATTGATTATCAGAATGAAATTTAAGTAATCAGTCCTATTTCTAGCTTAACACTTAAGTTTTGAGCTAATTTCAGGTTTACAAGTGGGGACCTAAACCGTCTTCCAACCTTATATCTGGGGACATTTGTGTATAAATTATTAGATTTGAATTAGTGTCAAAGCCTATATGGTTCCATCAGTATTTCAATTTCATTTTTCACACTCGATAAATTTACAAGTGGGGACCTTCACAGTCATTTCAACAGACAAGTGGGGTCTTTTAAACACACATTTTCAAATTTCATGTATATTATAATTTTATAGTTAAAATATTGATTATCAGAATGAAATTTAAGTAATCAGTCCTTTTCTAGCTTAACACTTAAGTTTTGAGCTGATTTCAGGTTTACAAGTGGGGACCTAAACCGTCTTCCAACCTTATATCTGGGGACATTTGTGTATAAATTATTAGATTTTGAATTAGTGTCAAAGCCTATATGGTTCCATCAAGTATTTCAATTTCATTTTTCACACTCGATAAATTTACAAGTGGGGACCTTCACAGTCATTTCAACAGACAAGTGGGGTCTTTTAAACACACATTTTCAAATTTCATGTATATTATAATTTTATAGTTTAAATATTGATTATCAGAATGAAATTTAAGTAATCAGTCCTATTTCTAGCTTAACACTTAAGTTTTGAGCTAATTTCAGGTTTACAAGTGGGGACCTAAACCGTCTTCCAACCTTATATCTGGGGACATTTGTGTATAAATTATTAGATTTTGAATTAGTGTCAAAGCCTATATGGTTCCATCAAGTATTTCAATTTCATTTTTCACACTCGATAAATTTACAAGTGGGGACCTTCACAGTCATTTCAACAGACAAGTGGGGTCTTTTAAACACACATTTTCAATTTCATGTATATTATAATTTTATAGTTAAATATTGATTATCAGAATGAAATTTAAGTAATCAGTCCTATTTCTAGCTTAACACTTAAGTTTTGAGCTAATTTCAGGTTTACAAGTGGGGACCTAAACCGTCTTCCAACCTTATATCTGGGGACATTTGTGTATAAATTATTAGATTTTGAATTAGTGTCAAAGCCTATATGGTTCCATCAAGTATTTCAATTTCATTTTTCACACTCGATAAATTTACAAGTGGGGACCTTCACAGTCATTTCAACAGACAAGTGGGGTCTTTTAAACACACATTTTCAAATTTCATGTATATTATAATTTTATAGTTAAAATATTGATTATCAGAATGAAATTTAAGTAATCAGTCCTATTTCTAGCTTAACACTTAAGTTTTGAGCTAATTTCAGGTTTACAAGTGGGGACCTAAACCGTCTTCCAACCTTATATCTGGGGACATTTGTGTATAAATTATTAGATTTTGAATTAGTGTCAAAGCCTATATGGTTCCATCAAGTATTTCAATTTCATTTTTCACACTCGATAAATTTACAAGTGGGGACCTTCACAGTCATTTCAACAGACAAGTGGGGTCTTTTAAACACACATTTTCAAATTTCATGTATATTATAATTTTATAGTTAAATATTGATTATCAGAATGAAATTTAAGTAATCAGTCCTATTTCTAGCTTAACACTTAAGTTTTGAGCTAATTTCAGGTTTACAAGTGGGGACCTAAACCGTCTTCCAACCTTATATCTGGGGACATTTGTGTATAAATTATTAGATTTTGAATTAGTGTCAAAGCCTATATGGTTCCATCAAGTATTTCAATTTCATTTTTCACACTCGATAAATTTACAAGTGGGGACCTTCACAGTCATTTCAACAGACAAGTGGGTCTTTTAAACACACATTTTCAATTTCATGTATATTTTAATTTTATATTTAAATATTGATTATTATAATGAAATTTAGGTAATCGGACCTTTTCTAGCTTAACACTTAAGTTTTGAGCTATTTTCAGGTTTACAAGTGGGGACCTAAACCGTCTTCCAACCTTATATCTGGGGACATTTGTGTATAATTATTAGATTTTGAATTAGTGTCGAAGCCTATATGGTTCCATCAGGTATTTCAATTTCATTTTCACACTCGATAAATTTACAAGTGGGGACCTTCACAGTCATTTCAACAGACAAGTGGGGTCTTTTAAACACACATTTTCTAATTTCATGTATATTTAATTTTATAGTTAAAATATTGATTATCAGAATGAAATTTAGGTAATCAGTCCTTTTAAAGCTTAACACTTAAGTTTTGAGCTAATTTCAGGTTTACAAGTGGGGACCTAAACCGTCTTCCAACCTTATATCTGGGGACATTTGTGTATAAATTATTAGATTTTGAATTAGTGTCAAAGCCTATATGGTTCCATCAAGTATTTCAATTTCATTTTTCACACTCGATAAATTTACAAGTGGGGACCTTCACAGTCATTTCAACAGACAAGTGGGGTCTTTTAAACACACATTTTCTAATTTCATGTATATTTAATTTTATAGTTTAAATATTGATTATCAGAATGAAATTTAAGTAATCAGTCCTATTTCTAGCTTAACACTTAAGTTTTGAGCTAATTTCAGGTTTACAAGTGGGGACCTAAACCGTCTTCCAACCTTATATCTGGGGACATTTGTGTATAAATTATTAGGTTTTGAATTAGTGTCAAAGCCTATATGGTTCCATCAAGTATTTCAATTTCATTTTTCACACTCGATAAATTTACAAGTGGGGACCTTCACGTCATTTCAACAGACAAGTGGGGTCTTTTAAACACACATTTTCTAATTTCATGTATATTTTAATTTTATAGTTTAAATATTGATTATTAGAATGAAATTTAGGTAATCGGACCTTTTCTAGCTTAACACTTAAGTTTTGAGCTAATTTCAGGTTTACAAGTGGGGACCTAAACCGTCTTCCAACCTTATATCTGGGGACATTTGTGTATAAATTATTAGATTTTGATTAGTGTCAAAGCCTATATGGTTCCATCAGTATTTCAATTTCATTTTTCACACTCGATAAATTTACAAGTGGGGACCTTCACAGTCATTTCAACAGACAAGTGGGGTCTTTTAAACACACATTTTCTAATTTCATGTATATTTTAATTTTATAGTTTAAAATATTGATTATATAATGAAATTTAGGTAATCGGACCTTTAAAGCTTAACACTTAAGTTTTGAGCTAATTTCAGGTTTACAAGTGGGGACCTAAACCGTCTTCCAACCTTATATCTGGGGACATTTGTGTATAAATTATTAGATTTTGAATTAGTGTCAAAGCCTATATGGTTCCATCAAGTATTTCAATTTCATTTTTCACACTCGATAAATTTACAAGTGGGGACCTTCACAGTCATTTCAACAGACAAGTGGGGTCTTTTAACACACATTTTTTCAAATTTCATGTATATTTAATTTTATAGTTAAAATTGATTATCAGAATGAAATTTAAGTAATCAGTCCTATTTCTAGCTTAACACTTAAGTTTTGAGCTAATTTCAGGTTTACAAGTGGGGACCTAAACCGTCTTCCAACCTTATATCTGGGGACATTTGTGTATAAATTATTAGATTTTGAATTAGTGTCAAAGCCTATATGGTTCCATCAAGTATTTCAATTTCATTTTCACACTCGATAAATTTACAAGTGGGGACCTTCACGTCATTTCAACAGACAAGTGGGGTCTTTTAACACACATTTTCTAATTTCATGTATATTTAATTTTATAGTTTAAATATTGATTTTATAATGAAATTTAAGTAATCGGTCCTTTTCTAGCTTAACACTTAAGTTTTGAGCTAATTCAGGTTTACAAGTGGGGACCTAAACCGTCTTCCACCCTTATATCTGGGGACATTTGTGTATAAATTATTAGTTTTGAATTAGTGTCAAAGCCTATATGGTTCCATCAGGTATTTCAATTTCATTTTTCACACTCGATAAATTTACAAGTGGGGACCTTCACAGTCATTTCAACAGACAAGTGGGGTCTTTTAAACACACATTTTCTAATTTCATGTATATTTTAATTTTATAGTTTAAATATTGATTATTATAATGAAATTTAGGTAATCGGACCTTTTAAAGGCTTAACACTTAAGTTTTGAGCTAATTTCAGGTTTACAAGTGGGGACCTAAACCGTCTTCCAACCTTATATCTGGGGACATTTGTGTATAAATTATTAGATTTTGAATTAGTGTCGAAGCCTATATGGTTCCATCAGGTATTTCAATTTCATTTTTCACACTCGATAAATTTACAAGTGGGGACCTTCACAGTCATTTCAACAGACAAGTGGGGTCTTTTAAACACACATTTTCTAATTTCATGTATATTTTAATTTTATAGTTTAAATATTGATTATCAGAATGAAATTTAAGTAATCAGTCCTATTTCTAGCTTAAAACTTAAGTTTTGAGCTAATTTCAGGTTTACAAGTGGGGACCTAAACCGTCTTCCAACCTTATATCTGGGGACATTTGTGTATAAATTATTAGTTTTTGATTAGTGTCAAAGCCTATATGGTTCCATCAAGTATTTCAATTTCATTTTTCACACTCGATAAATTTACAAGTGGGGACCTTCACAGTCATTTCAACAGACAAGTGGGGTCTTTTAAACACACATTTTCTAATTTCATGTATATTTTAATTTTATAGTTTAAATATTGATTATTAGAATGAAATTTAGGTAATCGGACCTTTTCTAGGCTTAACACTTAAGTTTTGAGCTAATTTCAGGTTTACAAGTGGGGACCTAAACCGTCTTCCAACCTTATATCTGGGGACATTTGTGTATAAATTATTAGATTTTGTTTAGTGTCGAAGCCTATATGGTTCCATCAGGTATTTCAATTTCATTTTTCACACTCGATAAATTTACAAGTGGGGACCTTCACAGTCATTTCAACAGACAAGTGGGGTCTTTTAAACACACATTTTCTAATTTCATGTATATTTTAATTTTATAGTTTAAATTTGATTATTATAATGAAATTTAGGTAATCGGTCCTTTAAAGCTTAACACTTAAGTTTTGAGCTAATTTCAGGTTTACAAGTGGGGACCTAAACCGTCTTCCAACCTTATATCTGGGGACATTTGTGTATAAATTATTAGATTTTGAATTAGTGTCAAAGCCTATATGGTTCCATCAAGTATTTCAATTTCATTTTTCACACTCGATAAATTTACAAGTGGGGACCTTCACAGTCATTTCAACAGACAAGTGGGGTCTTTTAAACACACATTTTCAATTTCATGTATATTATAATTTTATAGTTAAAATATTGATTATCAGAATGAAATTAAGTAATCAGTCCTATTTCTAGCTTAACACTTAAGTTTGAGCTAATTTCAGGTTTACAAGTGGGGACCTAAACCGTCTTCCTACCTTATATCTGGGGACATTTGTGTATAATTATTAGTTTGAATTAGTGTCAAAGCCTATATGGTTCCATCAAGTATTTCAATTTCATTTTTCACACTCGATAAATTTACAAGTGGGGACCTTCACAGTCATTTCAACAGACAAGTGGGGTCTTTAAACACACATTTTCAAATTTCATGTATATTATAATTTTATAGTTAAAATATTGATTATCAGAATGAAATTTAAGTAATCAGTCCTATTTCTAGCTTAACACTTAAGTTTTGAGCTAATTTCAGGTTTACAAGTGGGGACCTAAACCGTCTTCCACCTTATATCTGGGGACATTTGTGTATAAATTATTAGATTTTGAATTAGTGTCAAAGCCTATATGGTTCCATCAAGTATTTCAATTTCATTTTTCACACTCGATAAATTTACAAGTGGGGACCTTCACGTCATTTCAACAGACAAGTGGGTCTTTTAACACACATTTTCTAATTTCATTTATATTTAATTTTATATTTTAAATATTGATTATTATAATTAAATTTAGGTAATCGGACCTATTNATATAGGCTTTGACACTAATTAAAACCTAATAATTTATACACAAATGTCCCCAGATATAAGGTTGGAAGACGGTTTAGTCCCCACTTGTAAACCTGAAATCACTCAAAACTTAAGTGTTAAGCCTTTAAAGGTCCGATTACCTAAATTTCATTATAATAATCAATATTAAACATAAAATTAAATATACCTGAATTAGAAATGTGTGTTTAAAAGACCCCACTTGTCTGTTGAATGACGGTGAAGGTCCCCACTTGTAATTTATCGAGTGTGAAAAATGAAATTGAAATACTTGATTGAACCATATAGGCTTTGACACACTAATTAAAACCTAATAATTTATACACAAATGTCCCCAGAATAAGGTTGGAAGACGGTTTAGGTCCCCACTTGTAAACCTGAATCAGCTCAAAACTTAAGTGTTAAGCCTTTAAAAGGTCCGATTACCTAAATTTCATTATAATAATCAATATTTAAACTATAAAATAAAATATACATGTTATTAGAAATGTGTGTTTAAAAACCCCACTGTCTGTTGAAATGACTGTGAAGGTCCCACTTGTAAAATTTATCGAGTGTGAAAAATGAAATTGAAATACCTGATGGAATATATAGGCTTTGACACTAATTTAAAACATAATAATTTATACACAAAATGTCCCCAGATATAAGGATGGAAGACGGTTTAGGTCCCCACTTGTAAACCTGAAATCAGCTCAAAACTTAAGTGTTAAGCCTTTAAAAGGTCCGATTACCTAAATTTCATTATAATAATCAATATTTAAACTATAAATTAAAATATACATGAAATTAGAAAATGTGTGTTTAAAAGACCCCACTTGTCTGTTGAAATGACTGTGAAGGTCCCCACTTGTAAATTATCGAGTGTGAAAATGAAATTGAAATACCTGATGGAAATATATAGGCTTTGACACTAATTAAAACATAACAATTTATACACAAATGTCCCCAGATATAAGGTTGGAAGACGTTTAGGTCCCCACTTGTAAACCTGAAATCAGCTCAAAACTTAAGTGTTAAGCCTTTAAAAGGTCCGATTACCTAATATCATTATAATAATCAATATTTAAACTATAAAATTAAAATATACATAAATTAGAAAATGTGTGTTTAAAAGACCCCACTTGTCTGTTGAAATGACGGTGAAGGTCCCCACTTGTAAATTTATCGAGTGTGAAAATGAAATTGAAATACTTGATTGAACCATATAGGCTTTGACACTAATTTAAAAACATAATAATTTATACACAAATGTCCCCAGATATAAGTTGGAAGACTGTTTAGGTCCCCACTTGTAAACCTGAAATCAGCTCAAAACTTAAGTGTTAAGCCTTTAAAAGGTCCGATTACCTAAATTTCATTATATAATCAATATTAAAACTATAAAATTAAAATATACCTGAAATTAGAAAATGTGTGTTAAAAGACCCCACTTGTCTGTTGAAATGACGGTGAAGGTCCCCACTTGTAAATTTATCGAGTGTGAAAATGAAATTGAATACTTGATTGAACCATATAGGCTTTGACACTAATTTAAAACAAATAATTTATACACAAATGTCCCCAGATATAAGGTTGGAAGACTGTTTAGGTCCCCACTTGTAAACCTGAAATTAGCTCAAAACTTAAGTGTTAAGCTAGAAATAGGACTGATTACTTAAATTTCATTCTGATAATCAATATTTAAACTATAAAATTAAAATATACATGAAATTAGAAAATGTGTGTTTAAAAGACCCCACTTGTCTGTTGAAATGACTGTGAAGGTCCCCACTTGTAAATTTATCGAGTGTGAAAAATGAAATTGAAATATCTGATGGAATTATATAGGCTTTGACACTAATTTAAAACCTAATAATTTATACACAAATGTCCCCATATATAAGGTTGGAAGACGGTTTAGGTCCCCACGTGTAAACCTCATACTAGGGTATAATTTTAGTGTTAAACTTGAAATAAATCATATTTCGTTAATCTAATCAAAACTATTAATATTTTCGTATATAATCTGAGTTCATAATTAAAAGAGTGACAATTTTCATTAATATACGTTTACTGACCTATTTCGAGAATAACATGAAAATTATACGTTAGTTTGAGGTTTACATGTGGGGATCTAAACCATTCTTTAACATATTTCAGACCTTTTCAGCACAAACACTGCGATTTTCAATTAATTACAATGGTTATAATTTTCACAGTAATTGTATATAAGAGTAATAATGCATATATATATATATATATATATATATATATATATATATATATATAAAAAATACAGTTGGTTATAGTTATCACAGTTAATATATATAAAATTAATAATTCATCGGTGGTAATAAAGTGCAATCTGATGTTAAGGTATTGGTTTTCTTTAGGTAGAAATAAAATTGTTTGATTCATTTAAACAGACAAATATAACTACTTGAATATAAGCATTATTTGGTATGTTGAACATAAAAGAATACTTATTTGAACCTTTAAAACATTTTGGTAAGTAAAATAAGGGTCTAGTTCGTCAAATTTGAGGAAATTTAAATTAAATATGAAGAATATTTGAACTGGAAATGCTATAGTTTTCAATCTTCATTTAAAGCAACGGAGAGAGCAAAGTCTTAAGTATATGCTATAATTAAAGGATAAAGATTATGAATGTAATTATTATGTTCTTTAAACTGTTAAAAATAAGGTAAATCAGCTTCAGTTACAGGTGATCCATCCTCAGTTCAAATAGTTTCCAGTAAAATGTTTTAATAATGGCGTTGTTTTAGGTTGCGGTGTTGCTTTTAAGAAAGTCAATTTTCCATTTAGGGGAGAAACAATTAGTGGACCCTCATCAACACTATCCTGAAGCACCGAAATATCAGGGCAATTAAGAGAAAAAAGTATGTCCGAGTTAAGGTCAGTTTTTGCCCCAAGTCAAAAAAAATGATGAAACGTTAGTTAATTTAATATCTAAAATATTTTGCTGAATTCCAAACCGAGAATTCTTGAGATACCGCTCAAACTCTGAGTATAGTTGCTAAACATAGATTTTACTCGGGGGAAAGAGATACAAGAAATCCGAGCTGTGCTTATTAATTAGTTAGCTCATTAAAATTAAAACTAATTGGCATTTTCACTACTTGAAAATGAAAATAGATAATTTGGAAATAATTATATTAAATTAGTATGCATCGGAAAGAAATTTATCTATTGAAAAATTAATTGGGTTTTGTTTTGGCTAATTAGCCGATTGGATTTTCAATTAATCTCTTTCGACGATTTTAAGTAAAAAAATCGAGTTTTATCTACACGAGAGAGAATGCATCCCACTACCAGTAGTGAGGGGGGAACAAAATTGTTATCCCGTCCAATGTTTCCTTTCTTTCTCTCACAGTGAAGTCTATGACTCTTTCGTGAATCGTAACTCCCATAGTTCCATGTTTCCATGATTTTCCCTTCTTGAATTAATAGTAGTGGACCGGCTAGTGCCCATAGATTTACAAATCCGGAGTCCGATTTAGGAGCAGTGGCAAGAAAAATTCTGAAATGAAACAAAATTTAGCATGACGGAAGTTTCGAAGCTTGGCTCACTTCTCGAGAATAATACATTTTAGGCTTCCATACCCCTTTATCGAAAACATTAAATGCATTACCAAAGGCGGAATAGGAAGTCTATGGGCACTTTTAAGGCGTTACTTGCAGTTTTTTTGACCTTAATTATACAGGTAAATAATTAGAAATTTGAAATTGTAATTTATTACTTGAAAAATAGATGACTAATTTATCATTGAATTTAACTATTTTATGTCTAATTGCTAATTGGCTAATTAATTAGTTCAAAACCATTTTTCTAATTGCTATTTATAATTATTTAGTTGCCAGTTAATTAGCACAGCTCAGCAAGAAATTAACATATTAAAGGTATTCATGTTTTTTTGAGATTTTGAAAGATACAAACAATTTTCACTAGCGCGATTATTCTAAAAATCTTCCTACTATTGAAGCTTTTCATTATTACAGGCTAATAAGAGAAACCTTAATTAATTCTGTGATGCTAGAACATATCAATTTAAGACTAGAGATTTTAAAGAAGCTAAATACGAATAATATTGCAAAAAATTTCGAGAAGAATTGGTTTGGCATTGTATTTTATTAACGTTGTTTTACTTATTTATAACAAATTTCTTTATAACGGTGTTTTCATTCCCAAATTTATCGACATTTCAAAATAAAAAATGGCTTGAAAAGAAAATTATTTGTAACCACTAAATATTTTGCTTTAAAATTGCCTTAGTTCCTTTAATTTACCTCCCTTGTAATTTGAACAATTACTTAAAAAGAAGCCTATTAAATATTTAACCCACAGTTTCTAAATACGATTGAAACAAAGTGTTTCTACCCTTTTTGTCTATTCATACATCTAGATTTTCCAGAGTGAAAATATAGTAGAAAATAAAGGTAGGATCCTCAATTATTCATAATAGATAAATCGCGCCGGCATTTATTACAATACTTTTAAATCCTACGACTCATACCGTTCGAAGATCTCTGTTTGAACTTTCCATCTGTAGGCACTGATTGCGATTGAGTCTCAAGTAATTAATTATGGCTTTAAAAACTATTTAAACGCTTCAATTTTCCTAATTTATTATGAATACGAATTATTACTAATTAATATTTTCAATCCACCATAAGGTCATAAGATATGTTCCATAAGTTTGTCACTGGTTACTGAGAGCTTGTGTTGAAGTGACGTTGACAAAGGCTTAACACAGACTAAATAGAAAGATGGACTGGAAAACAGAGTGTACTCAATTCTAGCGTCCATCTCGATAGCTCTCAGTAAGTCTCTAGCATAAGTTTCATACTTACGGAAAATAACTTATTAACTTATGATCCACCTTATTCCCTATCGCCAGAAAATAGGCTTATCTTGTGACTCGTGGAGGAGAGGCACGGGAAGAAATTCGTCTGTCGGCTGCTACTGTAACATACCACAGACGAATTTCTTAATTTTCTTCCAGTTAATCCCCTCCAAGAATCCCGAGATAGCCCCAACTTAAGACGATTGGGATTAAGGTGGATTAGCTGTCATAACCGAGAAAAAATAACTTCCCCACTGTTTTCATCTAAAAGTAATTAATCTAACCTTGATATCTCACAAATGTCTGCGGTAATTCAAATTACGCTTGGAACCAGTTTCCATTTAAACGACACTTTAATTAGGATTATTTTAAATTTGTGTAATTAGTCCAAAATTAACATGTTGTGAAGGAATTGCAAAATAAATGCGAACAAACCAGAAGCCTTCCAGAAGCTATATCAAACCCATAATAGGGACTTGGCAGTACTACATCATGCAACGTCAGTCTACCTTCAGTAGTGCTAAAAAACCTACCAGGAGGAGGGGCTTATATAGCTTTCATTCTGTTAAAAAACATACCATAATGGCGCTGGGGGCGGAGTTAAGCCCGAATTGCCAAGTTCCTATTCTTCCAATTAGTTGCAACAATTAATTCTCCTTTTCAACAGAGATTAACGCCGATAACGATGAAGACACTTGTACGCGACTCTTAAGTCACATAACACAAGCCTGCAGTGTACCACATGACCACGTCCACGTTTTTAGTTATTCGTAAACCTTCGGTATAGTAACCCATAATGTACCCAAAGAGAAACGAAGAGTGAAATTTTCTTGTCCACTTTTAAAAATATATTTAGCCCAAGTCCCAAAGGCCCCACGTCAAGTGATGCTATCTGTCTCTGTTATCCGATCTATTTTATCCCTTTCATGCATTATCATTATATATAAATCCGCCTACAATTCGTCACGTAGATTTTCTTGCCAGAAGTAAATGAACTTAAAGCTACAACTCTATGTTAAATTTTATTTTCAACAAGCCGTTAATATAATTTTAAACATATTTATTCTTATCAAACACAATTAGAAACTCTCCCAGATAATAATAAATACATTTCAACCGTAAGATTTCTGGAAATTAGAGACAAAATTCAAAAATAAAGTTTTCGCGCCACGGTAATCTACTTCTGTCTCCTTTTTTCAAGTCTTTGAACACCCCTCCACCCCAAACCCGATTTCCATCTGTTTCCTTCATGTACATGTTAAGAACCTACAGTAGTTGGCAAAACAAAACAGAAGGTGTATAATTCTCCCCTAGATTCGCTGCACTGTCATAATGGATGGCAACCAGACGAGACTCTCTCCTCTCGTTTTGTTGTGAAATCGTAAATGCGTGAGAAAAGTTTTTTCTCGCTATAGGATAGGCGACTCCGAGGGGTCGGTCATTCACGAAATCCAACTTAAGAAATAAGAAATCAATAACAAAATCAGAAATCCGGAAAGAAATCAAACTTATTTCGCTGATTTCGAAATTTTACAAAAATCCGAAATCAGTAACGAAATAACGAAATCAGAAAATCAGTAAAGAAATTGCGAAATAAATTAAAAAATTCACAAAATCCAAGAAAAAATCTCAAAATACGAGGAAATCACAGGAAATACCTCAAAATCCGTGGAAATCACGGATATAATCCGACGAAATCGGTGGGAATTTATCGAATCTTTAAATGAATCAAAATCCGACGAAATCAAACGATACACGAAGAAATCAAATTAGATTTTGAAATCCCGTACATTTTATCCACAACGTCCGACCCCTCGCTCTACTCCTTATCTCCGACGGCAGCTGATACGATATATACACTGTTCCAGCTTCGGTGGTCAGTACGAGCAATGCTAGGTCTCTATGGGAGGTAGTTTTTTGCGTACTGCCAACAGAAGAAAGCAATACTGATATTTAGGATTTTAAAACGCGATATTATGTATAATGAAACAAAATATTTGTTCGTCGTTACATGGAGACCTAGTTTTGCTTGTGCTGAAAGCCACTGCTGATAACCAATACTGGAACAAAGTATATATCGAATAATCATAATAAGTTGCCATATAAGCCAATTCTTTATGCTCTTTAAGATTTTATGGGGTTAAGGTGGGGTGTTCGATTCTTATTAGAGGGGTTAAAGTATAAGGCAAACACCCGAGGGGGAAACCACTTGTGAAATCAGGTGTACAAAATTTTTGAAATCACAATTGAAGTCCATAAATTGTTTTTGAAGTCTCTATAAATCGCAAAGTTTAGTTGAAATCTCGGAAATCTTAGGAAGTCCCTAGAGAATCCCTTGAAGTCATGCGAAGTCCTTGGAAATCGCTTGAAGTCAGTCGAAGTCTCTCGGAAGTCTCTTGAAGTCATACGAAATCCCTTTGAAATCTCTTGAAGTCTATCTGAAGTCAAGAGAAGTCATACGAAGTCCCTTTGAAATCTCTTGAAATCTCTTGGAATTCTCTTGAAGTCTCTTGGAAATCTCTTGAAGTCTCTCGGAAATCTCTTGAAGTCTCTCGGAAATCTCTTGAAGTCTCTCGGAAATCTCTTGAAGTCTCTCGGAAATCTCTTGAAGTCTCTCGGAAATCTCTTGAAGTCTCTCGGAAATCTCTTGAAGTCTCTCAGAAGTCATACGAAGTCCGTTGGAAATCTCTTGAAGTCAAATGAAGTGGTAGAAAAATCCCTTGAAGTCTATTGAAATTCCGTCTTTCATAAGTGGAAATTTCCTTTTCTTCAAATTTTATCTTCAATAGTCTTGATCAGGGCCGGAAATAAGCACAGGACACTGGAATTTTAAAATGTGCCATAGTTTTGTTAAAAACTAAGGGGGTCACTGGACAGTTTGACCAATAAAATTTTGGAAGTTTTGATAGCTTGACTATGGAGATGTGATACTATTTCTGCACACTACAGTGGACAATGTCCTATAAATTTTCCAGTCAAACAGGGGGGGGGCTGGTCTCTATCCCTCAATTTTCGGCCGTTTTCGGAGGTGCAATGCTACCAGACTCTTGTGCCAGACACTCTTCCCGAGAAATTTTTCGTTTTTGGACTTATTGTCGGCTGCTAATCATTCCATTTTCAAGGAATATTCGTAAAAACGATATATTTTTGTTTGTGGCGAAGTTTAATTGGCTTAATTTAAACTACTATTTAACTAAATTGGGAACCTTCGAAATACAGCATACAAGCAGCCAATTTAAAAATTGTGTCTTCTAGTTCTCTGAACTATGAATTCGAGTATGAATCAGACGATAATCAGTTTCGAAAACCTGAGAGGTCGGACGTTTTGGAAAAAGTGTACGGGATTTCGAAATCCAATTTGATTTCTTCGGATTTCGTTTGATTTCGTCGGAATTCAATTGATTTCATCGGATTTTGTTTGATTTCAAAATTCGATAAAATCCAACGGATTTTGCAATTTTTCCTGTGATTTCCTCGGATTTTTTCCATGATTTCGGCAGATTTTGGGATATTTCAATTGATTTCGTTGGATTTTGTGATTTCTTTTGAGTTTGGATTTCGTGAATTTTGTAATGGATTTCGCGATTTCGTTACTGATTTTGTGATTTCTTTGTTGATTTTGTGGTATCTTTACTGATTTTGTAATTTCTCTACTGATTTTGTGATTTCTCTACTGATTTTGTGATTTCTTTACTGTTTTGTTATTTCTTTATTGATTTCGGATTTTTTATGAGATTTTTTAAGTTGGATTTCGCGGGTAGCGTACGGGATTTCATGAATGACCGACCCCTTGCAAAAACTACTGCCCAAGCGCTCACTGGCGTGATTGAGTTAGCTATGCCACGACAAAAACTTCTTTCCGTAAATAGCGGCCGATCACGTGATCATATTTTCCCGCGTGAAACGTCGCAGAATTCTTGAGACATAAGCGACGATCAAATGGATCAGTATACTATCCGGGCTTGTATCTGCGCCATATAATCAAGAAGGAATTTACTATAAGAAGGCCTAAAAAGGCGTCCGGTGCGCGCGTGATAGTTGACAATCCCCCCTCATGGGTGGGGGGAGGCTGGAAAAGAAGGCGGGACTTAATATTTTATCTTACTCTATGTTTCCACCATCTATCTCTTTTACCTTCTCGTTAAGCCTTGGTTTGGTTTTTGGAACTCACGAAATCATAAGTATAGTACACTTGATTCGATTTAGAAACAATTATAGAACGAACGATTTTCACGTAGAGACAAGTATTCAAAATCCATTAAGTTAGGTTCAAAACCTTTAACTAACTTGTTAATGGCAATTAAAAACCATTCCCTAACCGTTTCAGCACCGCTGGCAGCCTCCATTTTCTGCTTACTTTGCTAGACGTTTTCTTTCTCTATTCGGAATACGTCAATCGCGTCTGTATGACCTATTCCCGCGGGATCCAATAGGAAAGCGCAGAGCAATGAGGGACATGAAAGGGGTGGGGCTTACTTGTCCACTAACACCGGCGTAAGAGTAGAAGCGTAAAATCTAGTGACTTAGGCATTCTTATAGTAAATTAATTCTTGATATAATTCTGCATAGATAATTGCTTTCGGTTGCTCTGCACCTTAGTACTTAATAGCGAAGTACATAGATATTTTTTAATTATTACAATTTAATGAAGTCTTGAGAAAAAAATAGAAATCGGCTTTAGTCTATAAATTCTATTGAAGTCACTTGAAGTCTTTAAATTATGTTGAAGTCACTAGAAGTCTTTAAATTATGTTGAAGTCACTAGAAGTCTTTACAAATTCTATTGAAGTCACTTGCAGTCTATAAAATGTAATGAAGTCTTTTGAAGTCTCTAAATTATATTGAAGTCACTTGAAGTCTTCATAAATTGTATTGAAGTCACTTGAAGTCTTTATAAATTGTATTGAAGTCACTTGAAGTCTTTATAAATTATATTGAAGTCCCTTGAAGTCTTTATAAATTTTATTGAAGTCATCTGAAATCAAATACAGTTAGTGAAGTCTTTGAAGTCGAATGAAGTCTTTGATAGTTCAATTGAAGTCATTTGAAATCTGAAATCAGGTGTACAAAATTTTCTTAGTGGTTTCCCCCTCGCAAACACCTATCTCTTTTTTCACTAATGATTCCTCCTCGCAAACGCTAGACAAGATGTTAGAATGCAGTTTGTTGTGGGGAGTTAAGGCCTTTTTAGCGGAAACGAGGGCTTATAAAATTTCTGAATCAAAAGTGACCGCGTTTGTTGGTATGTGTCAAGTGAGAGTCAAAAAAGATTCTAATCCAAATTTTAATATTCAACATAATATTCAATCTTGTTTATAAAATTTCACACACTTTTATGGGGGTCAAAATAAAGAAATTAAACAAAAAAATCAACTTATATCTAAGGGAGGTTTGTACTTTATAACCTCTATGGAATGTCTCCTTTAAGTTTCAAATTTAAATTTTAGGGGTGTTTCGGTTAAAATCGTGCAGTTATGCACTAAAATAATAATGTTCAAAAATAGAAAGTTAGAATTTTTTGAAATGAATCAATCCGTCAACCATAGTCCAAGTTCTTTATCCATAGTTTCAAGCCAGTTTATCAATAGTTTCAAGCCAGTTTATCAATAGTTTCAAGCCAGTTTATCAATAGTTTCAAGCCAGTTTATCAATAGTTTCAAGTTTTTTAATTTCTTACGCAAAGTAGCTCCTCTTCCAGATTCATCTTAGGGGTTCTGGATCTTTTTTCTTCTTCTTTCGCGATTTAAGGGTTAATTATGTTTTTTTTTCTTTTCTCTCGCGATTTAATAATTCGCGCGCTCTCTTCTTCGAGGGGTTAAAATATTCAACTTGATGAAAAATATAGGTATCGAATGAATAAAAATGAAAGTATCGAATGAAAAATAAAGGGTTCGATTTAAAATAATCTCCGTACGACTTAGGATTTCTTTAGGGTGAGCCGACAGGGTCTCGTTTAGACAGTTCAGGTATCGACTGACGATGGGACAGGAGGGACTTCGTATATATAACTTCTACTTTCTCGCAAGGATTTCTGGGATAATGACGTTTGTTGATTGACTTCGGTTTGGCAATTAGTGGACCTTATTTATGACGTAGCCGGGCGGATTCATGTTGTCAGCGAATAGGCAAAACTTTTTGTTTCGGGACCAAATACGGATTGGTCAGTTTAAGGGTTAAAAAAAAAATTTCTAGAAGTTTCTCGGGCCAGGTACCAGAATAGTGACTCAAGGTCTTCTTGCTTGGTGGTCTAAATAAGCGTAGTATTTCTCTGGAATCTTGGAAAAAGTTTTCGTTGCTAGGTATTTCATTTTGCACTGTGAATAATGTGGTATAGGATAGATCTAGAAAGTTCGCTGTCAATTTTGATGGGCTATTTCCTCTTTCAATGTAGTTATTTTTGGAAACCGTGAATTTCTTTTCAGATTGTTTTAAAGGGATAGGTTTAAGTTAAAAGTGCTAATTTCAGGTCTATTGTGGTATTTTAAGGTATTTCGTTGTTAATTTAAAGATTAATTGTAAATTTAATTCGATTTTTGTGTTAAGATGGTTATAGCCATCGAACGCTTTAAAAATTAACTGAACAGCCCGCGCCTCCTTCCTCGCCATTGAAATCTATAAATCCACAGGAAAAAAAACATCTAGTCAATCAAACAACAAAATAAATCCTCTCTCAAAGACTTTAATAACTCATACTTTTATACAAAATGTTTTTCTGTTATAGTTAAAGTATTGATTATCAGAATGAAATTTAAGTAATCAGTCCTGTTTTGAGCTAATTTCAGGTTTACAAGTGGGGACCTAAACCGTCTTCCAACCTTATATCTGGGGACATTTGTGTATAAATTATTAGATTTTGAATTAGTGTCAAAGCCTATATGGTTCCATCAAGTATTTCAATTTCATTTTTCACACTCGATAAATTTACTTGTGGGGACCTTCACCGTCATTTCAACAGACAAGTGGGGTCTTTTAAACACACATTTTCAAATTTCATGTTTATTATAATTTTATAGTTAAAATATTGATTTTCAGAATGAAACTTAAGTAATCAGTCCTATTTCTAGCCAGGGGCGGACTGGCCACGGGGGCTGGTGGGCAATATCCCACGAGGCCCGAGGCAAAATAAGGGTTTGGGGGCCGGTCGGTCGGCCACGCCGACTGGTCGTGGCATTGATCTAAATGTCTTAGTACTAATTGTTTGGTAATTTTTATTTTGAATCAATTCAAAAACAGTTTGAAAGCAAAAAGATTAGGGGAAGAAACCTCAAAAAGAAGGTTATGAACTTGCAAGGCAATGCAAGCCATTGGACTTGTATTTTTTCTATATGATATTAGCAGCCTAGGCGAAAGATAAGCTTTACGACCGCTCTTTACAAATTTACAATGAGATGAGAGCCTTGAAAGCCCAATTGATCGTTACAGAGTGAAGGTGATCCGCGTTATACAAGACCAACAATTTAAATTGCTAATTAGTCACATTTAAATGTTATTTAGTCACATTTAAATTGATAATTAGTCACGTCTAAATTGTTAATTAGTCACAAATGTTTTAGCCGTTTTACAAGATTTTATGGTTAATTCACCTCATAATGTAAAAGTAAAACGTGGCTTTAGAACGGTTTTGGTCCTTTTGGGAAATTTTAGGGGCCGCGACCCTTCAATGCCCA
This sequence comes from Phalangium opilio, assembly GCA_019434445.1. NCBI lineage: Eukaryota > Metazoa > Arthropoda > Arachnida > Opiliones > Phalangiidae > Phalangium > Phalangium opilio. Next base: position 114,784 of record JAEQBA010003892.1, read on the forward strand.
CCTCACGAAAATGCCGCCAGTCCGCCCCTGTTTCTAGCTTAACACTTAAGTTTTGAGCTAATTTCAGGTTTACAAGTGGGGACCTAAACCGTCTTCCTACCTTATATCTGGGGACATTTGTGTATAAACTATTAGATTTTAAAATAGTGTCAAAGCCTATATGGTTCCATCAGGTATTTCAATTTCATTTTTCACACTCGATAGATTTACAAGTGGGGACCATCACTGTCATTTCAACAGACAAGTGGAGTCTATTAAACACACATTTTCTAATTTCATGAATATTATAATTTTAATATTGGTTATGCGAATGAAACTTAAGTAATCAGTCCTATTTCTAGCTTAACACTTAAGTTTTGAGCTAATTTCAGGTTTAAAAGTGGGGACCTAAACCGTCTTCCTACCTTATATCTGGGGACATTTGTGTATAAAGTATTAGATTTTGAAATAGTGTCAAAGCCTATATGGTTCCATCAAGTATTTCAAGATAATTTTTCACACTCGATAAATTTACAAGTGGGGACCATCACTGTCATTTCAACAGACAAGTGGGGTCTTTTAAACACACATTTTCAAATTTCATGTTTATTAAATTTTATAGTTAAAATATTGATTATCAGAATGAAATTTAAGTAATCAGTCCGATTTCTAGCTTAACTCTTAAGTTTTGAGCTCATTTCAGGTTTACAAGTGGGGACCGAAACCGTCTTCCTACCTTATATCTGGGGACATTTGTGTATAAACTATTAGATTTTAAATTAGTGTCAAAGCCTATATGGTTCCATCAAGTATTTCAATTTCCATTTTCACACTCGATAAATTTACAAGTGAGGACCTTCACTGTCATTTCAACTGACAAGTGGGGTCTTTTAAACACACATTTTAAAATTGCATGTATATTATAATTTTATTGTTAAAATATTGATTATCAGATTGAAATTTAAGTAATCAGTCCTATTTCTAGCTTAACTCTTAAGTTTTGAGCTAATTTCAGGTTTACAAGTGGAGACCTAAACCGTCTTCCAACCTTATATCTGGGGACATTTGTGTATAAATTATTAGATTTGAATTAGTATCAAAGCCTATATGGTTCCATCAAGTATTTTAAGATAATTTTTCACACTCGATTAATTTACAAGTGGGGACCTACGCTGTCATTTCAACAGACAAGTGGGGTCTTTTATACACACATATTCTAATTACATGTATATTATACTTTTGTAATTAAAATATTGATTATTATGATGAAATTTTAGAAATAGGATCTTTATGGTTCCTTCAAGTATTTGAAGATATTTTTTTAAACTCGAAAATTTTACAAGTGGGGACCTTCGCTGTCATTTCAACGGACAAGTGGGTTCGTTAAAATATATGTTTTCAAAATTCATTTTAGTTCACTTTTTTAAATTAAAATATTGATAATTATGGTGAAATTTACATTATATGTAACGTTACTCCCATTTAAAAATGTGTGGAACTTGGCCGTCTTTTTAATGTACATCTGGGGACATACCGTTTTTTAATCGAGTTAATGTTTTAAACGAAGTTAATTTAATGACGCCTACGGAATTAGGAAAAGAAGTTTACGTACGTCAAGTGTAATTAAATTATGAAAAAATCACCGTTCGGTCTGTGAGATACAAGATTTTATATTGTTATCGATGAATAATGCATATTTTGTATTTCTAAAGTAGCGACATCTATCTGTGCTTATTGTAATGAAAACCCATTTTTGAGCCCCCACATGTACGCCGAAGAGACCATATGGTCCTCACTTCGTACAACTGGGTACCCAGGTGTGTGAAAACCTCTGGCGACATCTCTCGGATATGTGTTAATTTCCATGGTCCCCACTTGTAATGTGGAAAACCCAAGTACCTTACAAGTGGGGACTTTTTCAAAAAAATTAATTTGGGCTCTAATTAGTCTAATTATATCATTTATCTAATTACTTACATGTGAGGACTCTAAAATGTCCCCACATGTAAGTCGGGTCCCCACTATGTGGGTGAAAAGATTGTCAGAATCCCCACTTGTCAATCGTATGCAGACGCATACATGTCCTACATTGCTTATGAGGACCGAGTTTAAAAAGTCACTTACGGGGACATTTAGAAAACGCAATATCTCCTCCGCTTTTATCGTAAAATCGAAAATATATTTCACTTTTATGACTTGTTTCAAATTGCATCTTAAAATGAATCCCAAATATTTTTAAAGGAAACTTTTACATAATTTTCTTTACATTATTTATGGGGACCAAAATCTATGACGTATTTCCGGTTAACTTTGTCCCCGTAAGAATAGCAATACACTAATTTTCTCTAAGCTTGATTTATTGGTAACAAAATGTCTCAATTCAAAAGGAAACAGAATTTAATACGTTAATACGACAAGCATAAGGCGTAATCAAGTAGCTGATATTGTCAAGATTCATTTTGAAAACTTAAAAATAATACTTGTATAAATTTGGAAAAATCATAATTAGTAATACGAAACCTCAAGAAACAATCTATTAAAAACTTAAAACTTGGAACAATGATCCACCTACCAAATGTCAAATAAAATTCAATTAAAATGGTGTATATCAAAATTTTCATCAAGAACAAAAATCAAAAGAACGTTGGAACAATGGCCTCACAGAGAATGGTAAAATTCAAGTAAAAGGTTTTTTTGAATAATAATATTCACGAAGACCTTCGAAGTTATCTTAACTTTTATTCATCCATATAATAAATAATAAAACAACGTTGGGAATGGGGTCCCCATAGCGGATGTAGTAATTCAAATTTAAACACAAAATGTTATTTATTACAAATTTCAATTTAACAGAAAGACATCAAAAACACGAAGATATTTCTACTTCGTTATACGATATCTAGATAAATCGCATTATTTTCACTAGTAGCAAAAAACATGAAAAACCGTTGGCTCAAAGGTCCCCGTAAAGTATTTAAAAATCCAAAATTAGACAAAAAATGGTGTAAATTTTAAATTTCAAGTAAAAGGCTTTTTTTTGATCACGACAACCTTCGAAGTTAACTTTTATTTATCCATATGAAAGATAATAAAAAAATGTTGGGAATGGGGTCCCCATAGCGGATGTATTAATTCAAACTTAAACACAAAATGTGATTTACTACAAATTTCAATTTAACAGAAAGACATCAAAAACAAGAATATATTTCTACTTCGTTATACGTTATCTAGATAAATCGCATTATTTTCACTAGAAGCAAAAAACATGAAAAACCGTTGGCTCAAAGGTCCCCGTAAAGGGTTTAAACATCCAAAATTAGACACCAAATGGTGTAAATTTGAAATTTCAAGTAAAATATTTTTTGGAATAATAATATACACGACAGCCTTCGAAGTTAACTTTTATTCATCCACATGAAAGATAATAAAAAAAGGTTGGGAATGGGGTCCCCATAGCGGATGTATTAATTCAAATTTAAACACAAAATGTGATTTACTACAAATTTCAATTTAACAGAAAGACATCAAAAACAAGAAGATATTTCTACTTAATTATACGTTATCTAGATAAATCGCATTATTTTTACTAGAAGCAAAAAACATGAAAAACCGTTGGCTCAAAGGTCCCCGTAAAGGGTTTAAACATCCAAAATTAGACACAAAATGGTGTAAATTTGAAATTTCAAGTAAAATATTTTTTTGGAATAATAATATACACGACAACCTTCGATGTTAACTTTTATTCATCCATATGGAAGATAATAAAAAAATGTTGGGAATGGGGTCCCCATAGCGGATGTATTAATTCAAACTTAAACACAAAATGTGATTTACTACAAAATTCAATATAACAGAAGGACATCAAAAACACGATGATATTTCTACTTCGTTATACGTTATCTAAATAAATCGCATTATTTTCACTAGAAGCAAAAAACATGAAAAACCGTTGGCTCAAAGGTCCCCGTAAAGGGTTTAAAAATCCAAAATTAGACACAAAATGGTGTGAATTTTAAATTTCAAGTAAAAGGTTTTTTTTTAATAATACTATACACGACAACCTTCGAAGGTAACTTTTATTCATAATAATGAAAGATAATAAAAAAATGTTGGGAATGGGGTCCCCATAGCGGATGTATTAATTCAAATTTAAACACAAAATGTGATTTACTACAAATTTCAATTTAACAGAAAGACATCAAAAACACGAAGATATTTCTACTTCGTTATACGATATCTAGATAAATCGCATTATTTTCACTAGAAGCAAAAAACATGAAAAACCGTTGGCTCAAAGGTCCCCGTAAAGGGTTTAAAAATCCAAAATTAGACACAAAATGGGGTAAATTATAAATTTCAAGTAAAAGGTTTTTTTTGATCACGACAACCTTCGAATTTAACTTTTATTCATAATAATGAAAGATAATAAAAAAATGTTGGGAATTGGGTCCCCATAGCGGATGTATTAATTCAAACTTAAACACAAAATGTGATTTACTACAAATTTCAATTTAACAGAAGGAAATCAAAAACACGAAGATATTTCTACTTCGTTATACGATATCTAGATAAATCGCATTATTTTCACTAGAAGCAAAAAACATGAAAAACCGTTGGCTCAAAGATCCCCGTAAAGGGTTTAAACATCCAAAATTAGACACAAAATGGTGTAAATTTGAAATTTCAAGTAAAATATTTTTTTGGAATAATAATATACACGACAACCTTCAATGTTAACTTTTATTCATCCATATGAAAGATGATAAAAAAATGTTGGGAATGGGGTCCCCATAGCGGATGTATTAATTCAAACTTAAACACAAAATGTGATTTACTACAAATTTCAATTTAACAGAAGGAAATCAAAAACACGAAGATATTTCTACTTCGTTATACGATCGCATTGTTTTCACTAGAAGCAAAAAACATGAAAAACCGTTGGCCCAAAGGTCCCCGTAAAGGGTTTAAACACCCAAAATTAGACACAAAATGGTGTAAATTTGAAATTTCAAGTAAAATATTTTTTGGAATAATAATGTACACGACAACCTTCGATGTTAACTTTTATTTATCCATATGGAAGATAATAAAAAAATGTTGGGAATGGGGTCCCCATAGCGGATGTTTTAATTCAAACTTAAACACAAAATGTGATTTACTACAAATTTCAATTTAACAGAAAGACATCAAAAACAAGAAGATATTTCTACTTCGTTATACGTTATCTAAATAAATCGCATTATTTTCACTAGAAGCAAAAAACATGAAAAACCGTTGGCTCAAAGGTCCCCGTAAAGGGTTTAAAAATCGAAAATTAGACACAAAATGGTGTAAATTTTAAAATTCAACTAAAAGGTTTTTTTTAATAATACTAGACACGACAACTTCGAAGTTAACTTTTATTCATCCATATGAAAGATAATAAAAAATTGTTGGGAATGGGGTCCCCATAGCGGATGTATTAATTCAAACTTAAACCAAAATGTGATTTACTACAGATTTCAATTTAACAGAAAGATATCAAGAACACGAAGATATTTCTACTTCTTTATACGATATCTAGATAAATCGCATTATTTTCACCAAAAGCAAAAAACATGAAAAACAGTTGGCTCAAAGGTCCCCGTAAAGGGTTTAAAAATCCAAAATTAGACACAAAATGGTGTAAATTTTAAATTACATGTAAAAGTTTTTTTTGAATAATAATATACACGACAATTTAATATACACACGAATTGAATGGGCATTTTCCCTTTTTTTCCTCTATCATGCCATAGCCCACTCGATCACGCGCATCACGACGCAAGCTGCTGCCGCTATAAAAGCAAACGCGTGGGCCATGCTCATGCTTATGCTTAAGGTCTGTTGGAAGAAATAATATAAAATTAAGGAATGGAAACTTTTCCTGATCCCTGCCTTCCGCAGTATTACAAAAACACCTGAAGACCCAAAAGGATTCAAGAATTAAGGATTTTTGGAAACTGCCTTCCAGTAAACTGTGGTTGCTACATTCCTACTGCCTTGTTAGCGCCACGTTTTCTTACTGGAAGTTGTTATCCAAACCAAACCCTGACCTACCGACTCCATTCCTTTCTTTTAACTTCTTTGGTTGGAAACTACGTACTACACATCGTGGGAAATATTTCCCATTATAGATATACTAAAAACATAAAGCTCCAGATTCACAGTGCTGGATTTTGCTTAACGAAAAAATGCGGGACCAATAGCAGACACCCACTATTTTATGGTGAAGATCAGTATAGATTATAATAAGTTTCAGATAATTTAATGACAATCGAAAATTGCATAAAGCCAATGCTACGGTACTTAACGAATATAGACCGATATCAAAAGGGGCGTCAAAGGGGGCCGCAGTCCTCAGTAGAATGATAGAGACATAAGGGGGTAATACGTCAGCGGAAAGGGGTACACTCTGTCTGCTTAAACCCCCTTTTTTAATCGGTCTGTGGAACATAAGTTTAAAACGTCGCGCTTGCGCAGAGAGAAACATAAACTAGCTTCAGCCTCAACTCAGAAGGTCGGGACGGGGGGGCGGAAGGGCTATAAACTCGTCTCGTTTGCTCACCGTAACGCGCGCCAGAGAAAAAATGAATTGTGGAAGCTAAAAATTGGGAGTTTTCTCATGCAAAGAGAAATATCAATCCAGCTTGAATCCCTTTTCACTCCCGCATTAATATTTAGAATTTTTTTATAGCCAAAAATAGAATTTTTGTGTATATTATATAATATAGCTTAATGGATTGATATTCGAATCAAGAATTAAATTTGTACAGAACTATTTTTTAAAAGAAAGGCTTTTTATGCATTTCCACAATTAAATAGGTTAGAGCACAGGGATTTTCTATTTATGCTGAATCCGAAATCGTAATTTTAATCACTTTGAAGCTTAACATTACGAGGTGGATAGTTTTTTGCGAGTTAGACGTTTTTTTTGTAAAATTTCGAATCATAGTGAATGCTTGAACTACGCAATTAAAACATAATTTCTCGTATTGATTAAACTTATATTCAAATTGTAATACAGTAATAATTTCTATATTCTGCGCCTTTGTGGGTTTGAAAAGGTGACGCCAAGGATTTTCTATATGTACAGTTTTTTTTAGGACTACGAAGAAAAACTCGTTTTTGTATAATATATTTCAATATTTATAATCTAATACACTCTAAAGAATGACAAAGGTTAGAAGGATATATTTACGAAAGGCATCGTTAATTAAACTTAAAATAGGGTTTTTAACAACTTGCTCTTATATTAAATTATTCAAAGAGCCCATTTCAATGCTAATTTTTTACTTCCTTAAGAAAGTGCAAAGTGTTCCAATGGTTTGTTTTTCATATTTTTTATTTAGGATGTAGCTAGATATTATATATTGCACTTAAAAAATCATAAATTTGATAAATACCTGTTTAATTGATATTTAGAGTAAATTCTATTTTGTGTTTCTTTGATTTATTACATCTACAATATTTTAATTCCAACAATTTTTGACTTATCTTGACTTACACTTTTTGCATCTCCTTAATTTATTAGAATTAAAAATAAATCCAAATTTTCATACCCGAGATGAACATTGTTCGTCTTTTTTCTTTTAATGAATATTAAAAACCTTCCGCAACTAAACGCAAAAAAATGATTAGAATTTTTGATATAAACCTGTTTAATAAAATCCCATATTATTGGGGTTTTAAGTAATTGAAAATAAAACTAGTTGATAATACTACAACATGATTTATTCACTTCAACGGTGAGAAGCGAAGTGAGTTTTACAATGCAAGTAGACTAAAAAGGTTATCTCGTATTCGGCTTAAAAAATATACATCTGTTTCATTTGCTAAGTGCGATAAAGAACATAGTATTAAAAAATATCGTCTCAAAAAATTAATGTCGGAACTTTGTCAGTTCCAACACATATTGTGTCCAATTGTGACTATTTACACCTGTTTTACAGACCCTTCTTCCTATGGATTTTTATGTTTTTGCTTTAGATAAAAATTGGATAATTTCCGAAGGTATCGTATAACACATTAAAAGAGCCTCTAATATCAAAACTTGCTGAGGTTAACAGTAATAGCTAGTATAGGGCGCTGTAGCTTAGCTATGGCAAAGGGGCTAGCCACCACCTCTCTATGCGTTGTAAAGGGACCCACCTGTAAATAAGCCACAGGCTTAGTGTGGAAATCCCTTCGTAGACAAAGCTTAGATTACTATTATAATTATCTACCTCTTTTATTGAAATGCATAATACATCACATTTTTCTTTAACTTTAAACTTTTATTTCCGTTTTCAAACGGTTTTTCATTATTTTTCTTACTGATGAATATTAGTAGTCAGGGCCGGATTAAGGGGGAGGGGCAAGGGGGCACTGGCCCCCGGGCGCAAGGCTTGTTGGGGGCGCATTGAGTTTAACATTTCCCCCTTAGGGACATTTGCTGTTCCGTTTTTACTGACTTAAGGGGGCGCACACTATCTCGGCCCCCGGGTGCAAAATTGCTTAATCCGGCCCTTTTAGAATAAAATCAATTTTCGATATATCGCTGTTTAATTGTAATTTTAATATCACCCATTTTACACTATTTTTCAGGTGAATAGTAAACTTCGTAAGGTGTCGTATCTAAAATTTTTAATATATACTTTTTTAATTGAAAATTATAATTTACTCCATTTTGTGTCTAATTTTGGATTTTCACATCCTTTGTGGGGACCCTTGATCCAACGGTTTTTCATGTTTTTTGCTTTAGTTTGAAATAATACCACTCCTTAAGTTTTCGTATAACGCAGTAGCAATAGCTTTGTATTTTTGATGTCTACCTTTTTAATTGAAATTTGTGATAAATAAAATTTCAGGGTAAATTTACTACATCCGCTGTGGGGACCCATTTTCCAACGGTTCTTTGTTATTTTCCTTGTGGATGAATAATAGTAAACTTCGTAAGGTATGGTGTCTAAAAGTTTTGATATATACCTTTTTAATTGAATATTATAATTTACACCATTTTGTGTCTAATTTTGAATTTTAAGCCCTATACGGGGACCGTTGACCCAACGGTTTTTCATGTTTTTTGCTTTAGGTGAAAATAATGCGATTTTTCGAGATATCGTATAACGAAGTTGAAATAGCTTCGTGTTTTTGATATCTTCCCGTTTAATTGATATTTGTGATAATTAAAATTTTCTGTTTAAATTTGACTTACTACATCCGCTATGAGGACCTTTTTTTACGCTTTTTCATTATTTTTCTTTTGGTTAACTTGGTTAGGTGTCGTAACTAAGATTTTTGATATATAATGCACTATATATATGGGCAGTGCGAGCCTTGATTTTTTGGTTTTCGAGCTACATGTTCAAAATATGGTTTCGGGCTTTTATCGCGCCTTAAATTTCTATGGCGAGCCTTAACGACTTTCAATTTTAGCTCTTAATTTTCAATGCTATCGTTTTATACATTCAATTACTCTCCTTAGGAAAGAACACTATTAAGTCGTAAATATAACAGATAGACTTTTTAGACTATAAATACACTTGAATCCTTTTATCACTTATTAAAAGTACTTACGTAAACTGACAATCGCATTGATAATTCAATTCAATCGTATTTTTCTATACCCAAAACGGGCCAAAAGTAAAAGTAAAAATAAAACTCCAATTATTTTATATTTTCTTCTATGCACAAAAGTGGAAGTAATATTTACACCAGTCAAATGTGGGCTTGCAAAAAGGATACGAGCCTTACAAAAAAAACCAGAATAATTTTCTTCTTCGCTGCGCTTAGGCTATCAGGCAGTAATAATGCAGCAATGAATCCAATATATAAAAAAAACTGCAACTCGGTAACCAGCTGGCTAAAATATAGCAGAATCGGGGTCAGCGCTGCCTCTGCTAATTGTAGTCCAGTTGAAGCCCTCTCACTGACTATTGCCCGTACGAAAATGTTCTATGAAATTTCCATAAAAATATATAGAATTCAATAGAGTGTAGTGCGTAAGGGGCTCTATTCAAATTGATTTATCTTTAGACTTATCTATAAACTTTCTATATCTTCATTTTATAGACTTTATATAAAACAGAAACCATGAGTTTTTCTGTAAGTGTTATGTTTATATTCTATAAGCATATTTTATAGAAATTTTATAAATTATTTTAACTTATTTTCCACAACTTTCTATACGATTTTTGCTAATTTTCTATTAAAGTTTTCAGAAAATCTTGTAAAGGCGTTTGAATTGTGATTCTACTTTTTTCTACAATACCTTAATGGAAAGTCTATACAATGTATATATTGTACAATTTCTACTTAATGATCGCTCCAGCCCACTTTCAGTTCGCTACACTGTAAAAACTAGAGGTTTAAAAATGGTCTCTTCACGGTTAAACTAAAACATCATACTATTTATAGTTTAAATTTAGGTGTATTATGGTTTGAAAATCGATTGAGTCAAAATTAACCATAAATGGTTTGTCCAAAAAGCTAGATTATACCAACAATTTAAAAAGGTCAAACATAACTATTATTATACACGGGTGTGAAGTAATTTAGAAAATTAAAGAAATTTACGGAGATAAACCACGTGTAATTAGAGTTAAATAATAATTTATTTAAAACATCCAAATTAAAAATGAGACGTTTCGAGCCGCGGCTCGTCGTTCAGTCTGGTGAACCATAGTGAGTTTCACATTAATAAGCTATACACTAAAAAACTAAAAAACAATATATCTAAAAAAGGGGGGGAGTATAACATTTTATCCCTAGGAGATTATTTACATCTAGAGGGTGCCAGGTGGCGCGGGAATTTATTTATTTTTATTTTTATATTTTAATAGGTTATTAATGTTCCAATTATTTTTTAAGGAGATTCCGGCTTCTAAATTAAAATTGTTATGTTTAAATTTTTTTATAAATATGCTTTCAGTAATTTTACGTTTAAAATAATCCTTTTCTTTAGCCAAAATAGAGATATTATCCCAATTAATCTGGTGTGAAGTATTAAATTTTAGATGAACAAATATGGCATTTGTTTCTTTTTTGTTTTTGACATCTCTTTTATGTTCCTTGACTCTATCAAGTAGTTTTCTTTCTGTCTCCCCGATGTAAACCTTATTACAGGTTTTACATTCAATTTTATAAATTATGCCCGAAGTATTTAAAATATCAACTTTATCTCTATCAGATTCCGATTCCCATTTAACTAAGGCACTCCTTAAATCCTTAGCTTTTTTGTTAATAATTTTAATATTAAAAGGTCTTAACTTCCTCTGAAGGGTTTCATTAAATCCCTTATAATAAGGTAAGAAAAGCCATTTTTCAGATTCCTTATTTTTTTTGGCTGTTGTAGTAATATTGGTAATAGAATTGTTTTGTTTAAGGAATTTATTTAAAATAGGTTTAGGGTATTGGCTATTTAACAATTGGTTCCGAATTTTAACAAGGTCTTTGGATGGCTGATTAGAGATTTTATTGATTCTATAACTAAGGCTTTTAACTAGGCCATTTTTGATATGATGTGCATGATATGAATTATAATTAAGAAATTTATTAGAGTGGGTTGGTTTCTGGTAGAGGGAGTGGTCTGGTCTCCTAGAATTATTGGATCTATCAACCAAGACATCAAGGAAAGGTAATTTATCCTGTTTTTCTATTTCAACAGTAAATTTGATTTTATGATGTCTAGAGTTTATACGTTCCAAGAAGTCCATGAGGTCAGTTTTATTACCCGTCCATTTTGAAAAAATGTCATCTACATAGCGCCACCAGATATCAGGGAAATCCGGTTCACAAGCAAGGAAATTCTTCTCGAAATAGATCATAAAGATATTAGCTAATACAGGGGAAATATTAGACCCCATCGGGAGGCCATCTGTTTGTTTGTATTTGATACCATTAAATTCAAAATCGTTGTTACGTAAACAAGGTCCACAAGGAAATTAGCACTAAGCAGAAACGTAAGTTCGACAAACTCCAATTATCAGTCACCGTTAAAAAAACGCAGGATGCCTCCATTAATTTAACTGAAGACGTTCAACCAAAGAACGTAGTAAACCTATCCACCTCCGAACTTAATACTAACGAAATGAGGGTACTAAGCCTTGGCTTGAATTTCATTCCTAAACCAAAGAGCATGAACCATCTAGATATCGCAGTAGAATTAGAAAAATTCTTTATCAAAAACATTGTTGATGATAACGAACTTAGTGACATTTGTCATATCTTAACTACCGAACTTAAAACCTTTAAATTTAATCTTAGTGAAGACAACTTAACCAAAGACCTACGCTACGCGATTAAAACGATTATAAAGAAGAAAGATCTACTAATTGTTCCGGCTGATAAGGGGGGGAAAATAACAATTATGGACAAAAACGCCTATATCACTAAAATGCAAAATCTTATTGATAACGGTGACTACATTAAAAATCCGAAATTTAGCTTAAATAAACAATGTAAAGAAATCATTGATTTCACTATAAAATTAGAAAAATCTGGTGAAATTGATAAAAATTCAAATTCGCATTAAGGAATAAGAATCCTAGAATTTCCCACTTAAAAGGTTATGTTAAAATTCACAAAACTGATAATCCTATGAGACCTATTGTAGATATGTCTGGTGCAACTACATGTAATCTGTCTATCCATCTGGCTAAGATCTTTGATACCCTTGTGGACTCGAAAAACTGTCTTAAAAATTCATATGACTTTATTGAACGTCTAAACGATATCACGTTTGAAGACAATAGCCTTATGGTTAGCTTTGATGTCGTCAGTTTGTTCCCTAATACTCCAGTTAATGAAACTCTTATAATTGTTAAAAACTTATTAGAAGATAACCTAGATATTTTAAAAACTGTAACCCCTCTAAACCTTAATAGTGTCTTAACTGCCACAGAAATTTGTTTACGTAACAACGATTTTGAATTTAATGGTATCAAATACAAACAAACAGATGGCCTCCCGATGGGGTCTAATATTTCCCCTGTATTAGCTAATATCTTTATGATCTATTTCGAGAAGAATTTCCTTGCTTGTGAACCGGATTTCCCTGATATCTGGTGGCGCTATGTAGATGACATTTTTTCAAAATGGACGGGTAATAAAACTGACCTCATGGACTTCTTGGAACGTATAAACTCTAGACATCATAAAATCAAATTTACTGTTGAAATAGAAAAACAGGATAAATTACCTTTCCTTGATGTCTTGGTTGATAGATCCAATAATTCTAGGAGACCAGACCACTCCCTCTACCAGAAACCAACCCACTCTAATAAATTTCTTAATTATAATTCATATCATGCACATCATATCAAAAATGGCCTAGTTAAAAGCCTTAGTTATAGAATCAATAAAATCTCTAATCAGCCATCCAAAGACCTTGTTAAAATTCGGAACCAATTGTTAAATAGCCAATACCCTAAACCTATTTTAAATAAATTCCTTAAACAAAACAATTCTATTACCAATATTACTACAACAGCCAAAAAAAATAAGGAATCTGAAAAATGGCTTTTCTTACCTTATTATAAGGGATTTAATGAAACCCTTCAGAGGAAGTTAAGACCTTTTAATATTAAAATTATTAACAAAAAAGCTAAGGATTTAAGGAGTGCCTTAGTTAAATGGGAATCGGAATCTGATAGAGATAAAGTTGATATTTTAAATACTTCGGGCATAATTTATAAAATTGAATGTAAAACCTGTAATAAGGTTTACATCGGGGAGACAGAAAGAAAACTACTTGATAGAGTCAAGGAACATAAAAGAGATGTCAAAAACAAAAAAGAAACAAATGCCATATTTGTTCATCTAAAATTTAATACTTCACACCAGATTAATTGGGATAATATCTCTATTTTGGCTAAAGAAAAGGATTATTTTAAACGTAAAATTACTGAAAGCATATTTATAAAAAAATTTAAACATAACAATTTTAATTTAGAAGCCGGAATCTCCTTAAAAAATAATTGGAACATTAATAACCTATTAAAATATAAAAATAAAAATAAATAAATTCCCGCGCCACCTGGCACCCTCTAGATGTAAATAATCTCCTAGGGATAAAATGTTATACTCCCCCCCCCTTTTTAGATATATTGTTTTTTAGTTTTTTAGTGTATAGCTTATTAATGTGAAACTCACTATGGTTCACCAGACTGAACGACGAGCCGCGGCTCGAAACGTCTCATTTTTAATTTGGATGTTTTAAATAAATTATTATTTAACTCTAATTACACGTGGTTTATATCCGTAAATTTCTTTAATTTTCTAAATAATTACTATTTTAATTTTCTTACTTTATTTTCTTCAATTTTAGGTGGTCCTTTGAATAGAATGGCTATTTCGTTGCCTGTAGATTAGAATTTGACTTACGTAATCACAACTTTGTATTTGCTAAATTTAAGTAGCTTTGTATGAAGTTAACTAGTTTGCCCAAGAATATTAATGAATTCACTATAAATTTGCACATATTTCAAGTACCTGATCTCACAGTATAAAATTACACTAAAGAACTGTGATTTTTTTTAGGAAATGCAACTCACGTCACGTTTGGAATATTTGTAAAAATGTACGAATATTGCGCGAACAATTGCGTTTCATAAACGTCAACTGTTTCGTTGTTCAACATAAGATATCCATAGTCGTTATTCCCTTAACGAGGCTATTTAAAAAAAACGAGAAAAATATTTTTTTAAACATAATTGTCAAGTCAGTGTAATAATCACCACCAACAACAACAGGGCAGGTCAAACTAATACCCCCATCTTACATATTCATCATACGATGTGGCAAAAAATTTAGGCCTGGAACAAGAACAATGATACCAGACTGGTATATCTGCGTTCGTAGAGATGTGATGTAATTTGCCAAATACCGTTTTATATCTTACCTTATTTTTTATTACGCATTACAAGTTCATTTTACACTTAAATGATCAATTTTTCTCTGTTTACTTCCAAAATGACTTGCGAGGTGCAAGCCAGAACTTAACAAAGTTCCGCTAGTCTTTTGGTTAATTTTTAGAGATCAGAAGCCGCAAATATGTGTGAAGCAGTCAAGATAGTGCCCACAATTAAACGTTGTTTAAAGTTATGGATTGTAAGTATGAGAAAATATAAATTACCAAAAGTTACCGTTCATTGTTTATCCGGTAAATTACCGTTTTAAAAATTACGACAATTTCACATCTCTACGCGTTCATATACATTTTTTCTCTGGTAGCATTTTTAGAAGTGTTGTTGACAAATTTTGAATATTCTAATCTCCTGTCGATGTCTGAGAACTTTGGAATACGCAATTTCTAATCATTATCTGATTCGACAGCCAAGTTCTTGGTATCTAACCTATTTGGTTTCCTCCCAATGAACGGAATTCCCATTGGACCGAAATGCGCCAAATAAGATACGAAACTAGCGGAAAGGCGGGTTTCGAACCACACTGCATGGGATTTAAAATAACGTGCATTTAGCGTAAATAACGAATTAAATCACAATTTCAAGGCAATTTTAATTTGGGATTTCAGTTTCATAATATTATAATTTCATTGTTATGTCTTGTGCTTAAATTCGTGTTAATCTAGGTAAGGTTATGTTAGGTTTGGTTTGGTTAGGTTAAGTTGGGTTTTGTTGTGAAACGTCACTGTTTCGTAATATCTAAATTAGTTTCTCCAGAATAATTTGATGCCTTTTCCAAAATATTGTTTCTTGCAAATAGATACTTTTGCAAAAATTTGAGGCCTTTTTGCAAAATATCTTTGCTTACATTTTATTACTTCTCCAGTAATACGAAGGTTTTTCTTGCTGACAATAAATGGGGGCCTGGGTTAGGTTTTCTTCGTCTGGCGGTTTGGCCTAGAATAAGCTACATTAGGGTTGGTTGGGTCAAAATATTTAAGGTTATGTAGCTCAAAAGTAAGAATATAAAATGAAAGATATAAATATAAATATAATGAAAGATAGAGGTTTGGTTAGCGTATTTAGAGAATCTAAATAACAAGACGGCCCAAGGGCTCGTAATAGTAGCCACATCGTACGAGTGAATAGCCCCTCTATACCCTACCCTAATGAGTGGATAACCCCTCTATTCTCTACCCTAATGAGTGGATAATCCCTCTATACCTTACCCTAATGAGTGGATAACTCCTCTATACCTTACCCTAATGAGTGAATTTTCAATGCTTAAATGATTTACCGTGCATAAAATAAGAGTTAATAGCCCCTCGAGGCCCTACTCTAAACAGTGATAAAATTATAACCGTATAAAATTACTTATGCTGTAATTCTAATATTCCGCCGAATCGAAGAACAGATAGTTATATTAATAATCCCCTCGATGAGTTTACAACATAGACTTATGCCGATGCACACTTATCGCATCTTATAAATTTCTAACAATGATTTATGCCCAGACACTTTGAAAGGGAAAGTTTAATTATAGTGATTACCCATTTTAGTGATTATCCCCTCGAATTACCTTTAGCAATGCTAAAATGATCAAACGCATAACGCTCATTTGACACTATGTCGGCTCTATCTAAACCCACATTTGAATTAACCGCCAAAACCTTCTAGTCAAACATAACATAGATGGCGATACCTACCGAACGAGAACGAAATACATGAGGAGCGCGGTAGGAAACGGGGAAAATCGTTATCTATTTAATTAGCACATAAATTTAAAGAAAAAAATATAAAAACCCCAAACATACAAATTTATAAGTATCCGACCCCACAGATTAAGAGGTAAACCACCCCGACATTTTGGAGATAAAACTTAACGATAAAAACTCGAGTATACTATCAAGTCTCTATGGCTAAGTGGTAGAATGTGTGTCTGCTGCGTGAGCGATCCGAGTTCGATTCCCGGCTGCGTTCCGAAAATTTTTTAATTAAAATTAAATCTCTAACCGAGCCCAGTTACCCCTATGGGTGGGTTGTGGTAATATACAGTTCCTTTTAAGCTAAAAAATTAACGATAACGAAAGCGAAAAACTCCGGCCACAACTACTACTGTTACTACTACGGCTCTGGTCAACTAAGAGCCTCATCGTATACTACGATGTGGCTAATAATAGAACATTTGGGTCCTGTCTTTGCTTGATAGACTGGTAGTGTTTCCTTTAGTTATTTTTACAATGAAGATTTTGAGTGCATTAAACTTTTAGCTGAGAATTTGTTAAAAAAAACCTTCGTCTCAATCATTATTAAAGCTTAATATCTAATGAATGCTTCGAAGTATATTTAAATTACCCATAAGTTCTTTAATCATTAATTATTTTGACAGCATTGCGTCTCGGGTTTATTTTCTAATTCAATCAAACAAGGTTAATTTATCGTTAAGTGCTCATGACGCCCACACTCTTCGTTAACGCCCAAATTGTTGGGTTTCGGTTGAATATAAAGTTTAGAAAACCCAATAATAACAAATTTGTTCTGCACTAAAGTTGTTGGGTCATTCCATGTGATATGAGCCAAGCCGTTAACCATGGGTCGGCGGATTTAGATGAAATTTGGCACAAATGATCCTGTGGCTATTAGAAAAAAGAAACGGCGCGTAGTTTTTAAAAAAATTCAGTGGTTTAATTTTACGTCAAAATTTGTACACTCCAGAAAAACGGTGTTTCTCAAAAGTCATTTAGGTACCCTTTTAGAAAGTCTGCAATAACTTTCTACGTCTCTGTGCAAATTCAATCAGATTTGCATACAATACGTAATATAACCCAGATAATCGATTAAGCCACTCAAAATTAGCTTATCTAGTTTAGTTCACGAGTTACAAAAGCATTTTTGAGAAAAAAAAAAATAAATTTCGGGAGTCTCGTTTTTGGGCCTACGGAGAAAATCGTACAACTCAAAAAATCTTAAACAATATCCTGAAATAGAGCTCAAGAGACCTTTCTAACGGTGTATTCATATATTAGAGTATTTGATTCCTAGAGCCTAAATTGTTAATTTAAATACAACAAAGTTTTCCTAAAAATATAAAATATTTATTTGCTTAAATACGTTTTGA
>JAEQBA010003893.1:0-32488 GCA_019434445.1 Phalangium opilio
GATTAAAATCTTAATTTTTTTTTCTCGTTTGCTTTCCTAGAAATTGGAATTACACGAAGTTTGTTTAAGGGCAAATTTTAAAGGCGAGATCAGACTAAAGTTAAAGCTAAGTGGTATTGTAATTTAGCGTAAATTGTTCCCTTCCTTATGGTATTATCTCAACATTGAAAATTCTTATTACCATTCTGGGCGCTCCTTACCGGTATTTTTTCCCCATATAAACCACCTCTATTTCTAAATATCTTCATTTACGTGAAATATTTGACCCATAGCCGGTGTTGGTCGGTCCCCTTGACCGCACCCACGCGGTTAGATAGCGGTTTATTATCATTGTGTACAATCAAAATTAAGTCTAAAATACATTCCCTTTTTCTTCTGTAGCCGCAAATGACTTAAAATTCTTGACTATAAAATTATCTCAGGGCGGATCTATAATTGCATTTTTTATATATATTTCAGTTCAGTTCTATTCAGTTTGCGTATAAAATAAGGAAATAACCCTAGAAGGTGACCTCCCCAGTCTCTGTGGTGTTTGCTTCTCTTCGGGCATTAATGGAATGATCTATTGCAACGTGCAACACTGTATAAGTTCAACGTTGGAAGTTTCGTCAACCCTAAAATTTTCACCACTTAAAAATCAAATTTAGTTCTTAACTTCTTTGACTTGTATCAAATCCCGCATCTCATCGTCATAACTTATTAAACATAACGGATATACTATACACGTATCGCGAGCTACCCCTAATATTTTTACAACGGTTCTATAACTAAAACCACACCACAAGCGATAACCTCGCCTTAGGCCTAAGCGCGCGAAAGGTCAAGGTTATATAAACGAGTAAAACATTCTGATCATAATCCTTTTAAATTAAATTTTGACGCCTCGCGTGTATTTAATGATTGTAGAGAGCAGAAGGCCCGCAAGATGATGAATCGAATTAAAAAAATTAAACCCCCTCCTTGGGTTACCCCCTAAACTTGGTAGAAAAGCGTGAAAAGTGACCCCGAATGACCTATGTCCGTTTTTAATTTCGTATAAAGAAATTTGGAGGTCATATTTTTTATATGGGCGAGAAAGGATATATAGTGTTATTGCTTACATACCCCCTTCAACAATCTGGGCTAGATCATGATTTTCGTGGAGGTACATTTTTTATGCGTTTGACTTTGAAGAAATTTCATATAGTTAAGAGGCCAATATTGTTTCTCGCGTGCCATGCCCTCAAGGCGCGGTTAAACCTAGCGAAACGGGACTACGTAACCAGTTTATTAATTCAAATTAAATTAATTTTCTTAATTAAAATTTATAAAATTTCATGACTTTTCAACTGAACTTCATGCCACATTTTTAAATTATCTGACGTTTCCCTGACGTGGTTAAATCAGGGATAGATTTAATTTTAGAAGTAGGAATGGAGAACAGAGTAATCTGGGCGCGCGTCAAAGTCCCGGACCCCCTTCCACGGGACGGGGGGGTATGAAAGAAGAGGCGGGTCATAGCGACAGAGGTAAAAAGGAATTACGTATTTTTCGCCGTCCCCGTCAGCAACGTCATCAAAACGTAGTTTAAGTGAGCCAATAAGATAATTTAAACTTTTCGTTACGTGTTGGAGGGAGGGGCTCTATACTGGGCTATGAGTCGGACTGAAATAAATACTAACCGTTCTCCATTCCTACTTCTAAAATTAAATCTGTCCCTGGTAAAACCAATTACAATTTGATATAACGAAAAGTGAACAAATAAGTCTCCTAGATACGTAGTCCTTACAAGCACCCTTGACTTTTAAAATAAAACCCACATTTTTTAGTTAACCGAGTTTCTGGGAGGCCTTATTTTTTTGTAATCACGCCAACCAAAGGTAATTATCAGTAGGTACATGTTGTGAAAGGGCTAAGACAGTATAATCCATAGACTGATAGGGTAAGATCATGTGTGTTTTTTCTTTATTTCCAAGCAGACGATAGCTTCGGGGTATAGGGTTGTAAGGGTATATGAGAGGTACTATAAGGGTATAAACTACACACTAGTTACCTACATTTTTCACTCTAGGCTTGTAACAATATGATTTAGAGGCCACCCTAAAAATCGTGGGATAAGTTTTGAACAAAGTTTAACTGTAACATCTGTACAAGGTTAAGGTCAACATTTTTTTAACCAATTTTCCATGGCAAAAGCTGCTAGTATTAAATTTTAAATTTTAGGTGTTATAGTAATTACTAAATAATAAAACGAGGTTTTAATATTAACCAACCGTATCCTTTTAACTTAAAAACGGTGTAAAATAAATCACTAAATTTAATTAAGTTTAGTAATGAATAAAATTAACCACCAAAGACCCAGGGGTTAAATTTAAAACCGAAATTAAATTAAATAATATCAGGGATAGATTTAATTTTAGAAGTAGGAATGGAGAACAGAGTAACGTGGGCGCGCGTCAAAGTCCCGGACCCCTTCCAAGGGACGGAGGGGTATGAAAGATGAGGGGGGTCATGGCGACAGAGGTAAAAAGGAATTACGTATTTTTCGCCGTCCCCTTCAGCAACGTCTTCAAAACGTAGTTTGAGTGAGCCAATAAGATAATTTAAACTCTTCGTTACGTGTTGGAGGGAGGGGCTCTATACTGGGTGGTCTATGAGTCGGAGGACTGAAGTAAATACTAACCGTTCTCCATTCCTACTTCTAAAATTAAACCTATCCCTGATAATATATACCCTTTTCAAAGGTTTACGTTGGTAAAATGGAGTCTGTTATTTGACCACCTCGGACATTTATTACGTATGTGCAGTGCAACAAAGACTGCGACCCCCCTTCCATTGAAAAGTCTATTTAAACCCAAAATTAATTATATTAAATTAATGGTAGTAGCAACAATAGATGATTTCGATGAGGCCTTTAGGTGTCAGGAGTATGTGATATATCAGCATTGAAATATAGAATTTTAAGAGATCTCCTTATAATTTATGTTAAACACAACTTTCCTTGACTTAAAACCGATTTACCTAGATAGCGTTGCTATTTATTGGCAGGCCGCAATTGTTTCAAATACGGTACAAAATTAGGTGACCCCAAAACTCTCCAAAAACCACTATATTAACTTTCATAAGGTAAATTAAAAAAAAATATATTATTTCAGAGTTGCTTTCTCTCCTTGGGGTCAAGGGGTATACAATATATTTTTATATTTAATTTTTTCCTTTAGGTCTATGATAGAGCGGGAGAGAGAGACGCGTTGTATGGCCGGAAGCTATAAGCTCTAGGCTGGATAAAACGTGCGAAAAACCGAAAACGTTAACCGGCTACCTGTTGTAACCTTTTTGACCAAAATTGTCCGTGAGATCTCGCTTTTTATTTTGGGCGCCCCCTTTTGCCTCCGATGTTCCTTAAGTCTCGTGCGGAACCGAACGTGAAATTTAACGCCCCCTTCTTCTATCTTATCCTCCTCGTCTTAGCTTACGTATCATAAAAGATGATTTGACCTTATTAGTATTATTATATTCATTAGATTTAAGTCCTGAATTTTTGGTGAAAGTTTGTTGGATTTGAGCTTTTAATCTAACTCAGGGCTGGCAGCACCCAGACATGTTTCATTTCAAAATTTAAATTCCCTGACTTCTTCGGGTTTTTCCTGATCGTCTAAAGTCAAACCAAGAAGTGATATCTAGTTTATTAGGGAGAAGGTATAAGATGCCTAAGTATTCGCGCGCCATAGTCCCAGTCCCCCTTTCAAAATACAAGGGGGGACGTAAAAGGAGGCCGCCTGGCTATTTCGCCTCTCCTCAGTCGGAAAATATGACTGTAATTTTCGTCATTCGCGTCGCCGCGCTGACGTGAGTTTTCAAGAACCAATGAGATGCTGGTTGTAATTTAGAGGCAGCGGGGATTAACTCCGGACCTACTATACGTTTGGACTGGAGATAAAGCTAGAAATGTGGATGAATGAATTTATACCTTCTCCCTAATAAACTAGATATCACTTCTTGGTCAAACTTTATCATTTACACCCTTTTTTTTACCTATTTTAAAATCCCTATAACTTTCCCATGCGGTACCGTGCCAATTAACCCTGCTTAATTTAAAACAGTTTAAATAAATAAATTATAAAACCTTTCAAATATCGAACGTTGAACTTAATTAAACAAAACTAACGGTTAAAATATCTCCCACGATAAAACAGGTAAACATTTCTAATCCCCCACATATATAGTATATAAAGTTACATTGAAACGGAAGGCAGCCTGCATATATCCGAAACAATGTCACCTGTTTCCACATTCGCACGCATTTTAATACTACTAAATTTATTTAATAAAAGGGGAAGTTAGAAATAGAACAAGTACCCATAACCAAAACTTAGCTAGAGTAACTCTTATACCCCCATAAAAAAAAACCCAAACGACATGTGCATTTCCAAAAAAAAACTAACACAACCCTAACCCCAGCTAAGGTAGATGATAACCAAGTTAGGCCTACAGTATTTTGGACCATTTTTGTGAACCCAGGAAGGAAGCCAGGATGGAGTATGAAAGGGGGGGGGGAGCTAATTTAATCGTCATTTCCCTTTCCTGCAGGGTCCCCGGACATATGGTATTCGGGTATTGGAGGCAAACTGGTCTCACCTCTAGAACGACAACACCCGATTTCCGCGACTAAAGGTAGGTATCTATAGATAAAGCTATAGCTATCCAACCCCAAAATCAACAGATGAAAGCTATAGTTTTGTTCAATGAGTTTCTCTGTTAGATGATGGATAAATTAAAAATAAGGACCATGTGTCTCCGTGCTGGACAATTACTTTTACTTACTTACTTACAATGGCATGGTTTAGCTGTATATAGGGTGTTGGAGTATTATATATATATATAGTATTAACACATGGTGTTTAGGCCGGTTTTAATGGCATTATTACTAGGTAATAATATTGAGGGGATTTTTTTTTCAGTTGAAATTGGATTAAATCCATTTTAAATAAGTTTATTTTTTTTCTTTCGAGGATTAATTCGTAAGCAGGCGACACTAAAATGCCCTTCGACCCATCCGTAAGAATACCATTGCCGTATGATCACGTGGTTTAATTAGCTGTTTTTTTTAATTCAGTTGCAGGACAAAATATTTAATCTTATATATTAAAAAGTCGATCTTGAAAATTTAAAATTCTGGGTACCCTGATAACAAACTGGGAGATAGAGATTGAGAAAAAAAAAGGACAATTTGACAAATTTGAAGATAAGTAAGTCTTACCTAAGAAAACACATGGATACCCGCAGAGAATTTTACAACTACTTTTATTATCTACCTGTGTCATTAAATAACAACCAACGTAGATTATATAAATTGAGTTTTTCCTGACCTTGGGAACGCGTAATCCGGGCTTATCTATATAGACAATAATTCCTATTTTAATTGCAGGCTTCTTAGCGTTAATTAAGTGAGGATCTTGTATTATAAATTATACTCAATCCGAAATACCGTCAAAATCTCCTGAAGTTTTAATATTTTAGAATTTCACACGTAGATATTAATATTATTACGAAATGGTTACGTTACTTGTTTGATACTGTTCAACCTGGCGAAGTACATTTTACGTTTAAAAAACCATTAAAAAAAGTGGGAGCCAGACTATTCTCTATAATCAGTGAGATAGGCGACATCATGAGGGTACACCTTGTCTCCTTGTAGCTCATTCGCGTGCCCTTATGTAAATTAAGGGAAAATTTTAAACGCATCCAACAAAAGTAAATAAAACAAAAGTGTTTTGTTTATTTTATAATCCCCCAAAAAAGGTAACGTAAGATATATCACTAAACATAATAAAAACCAGGGCTTCAATCAGTGGAATTGACCCAGGAACTTTCAGATGCTAGTGGTGCGAAGCAGTATCGTGCTCAAACACAAGGTTTCTTCATAAAACTTTTGGAAAACCGATTTCCCTGAGTGTTCCAAGTTTTTTTCCTATATATTTCCCTGAGTTTTCCAGGTTTTTCCCCCAAATTTTTTCCAGAGTTTTCCAGGTTTTTCCCCCAAATGTTCTCAGTAAGTTTTCCAGAATTTTCCCATATATTTCTAAGAGTTTTCCAGGTTTTTCCCATATATTTCCCTGAGTTTTCCAGGTTTTTCTCATATATTTCCCTGAGTTTTCCAGGTTTTTCTCATATATTTCCCTGAGTTTTCCAGGTTATTCCCATAAAAGAAGTAATAACAACTGGAGTGGTTTTTTATATAGTTGAAGCAACTCCTTCAGACTCACAAATTTAAATTTTTTCCCTGAATTGTACTAAAAATTTTAAATATCCCTGCGTTTTTTTTTGTCAACTATTTATTTCCCCGAGTTTTCCAGCCTTGTATGATTCCTCAGATGGTTAGAATACTTCGGTGTTAATCAACTTCTGTTTGGTTATAAAAAAAGAGAAATAGACGGTGCGTGCGTGTCGCGTGGCGTTGACGACATTCCAGAAGTACTTGCAGCGCGCGGTGTATCCATCTTATATCGTTATAAGACGTTTTTTTACCCCCGTAGCACCCTTATGCAGCTGTCCCTCTGAGCCCTCATCTTTTTTAGACTTAAAAGAAATCTTTAATTATTTCAATAGCTATTTAAACTTTTTTCCCTATATAGAAAAAAAGAGCAAAGTATTTTTTCTTCATCTTCTAAATCTATATATTTAAATGGCCTTAGGGACGCGTGTCTGACATGTGCATCGAAAGAAAGAGTCGCCGTCGCTGCCGACAATTTTGGTTAAATTTAATTTTTTTTTCTCTTCTCTCTCTGAGTCAGTTAAATGTTTTCTTTAATCAATGGTTAAGGCTAAAAAATCTGCGCATGGTGGTATAGTGGTGCCTAAAGCGGACCTAAAGTTTTTTAATTTTTATAATATAATAAATTACAGGGAAATCAGATGTATCTGATATCCATTATAAGAGTTCGACTAATGAAAATTGGCATATTTGACATGCAATTTTATTAGTTATGACAGGGTTGACACACACAAAACTTTCAAATTCAAATTCCCTGACTTTTCCCGGTTTTCCCTGTTCTTTTCAACGATTTTCGCTGATCTATTCAGTTTTTCTACGATTTTCCCTGACCCTTTTCAGTTTTACTACGATTTTCCCTGACCCTTTTCAGTTTTACTACGATTTTCCCTGACCCTTTTCAGTTTTACTACGATTTTCCCTGACCCTTTTCAGTTTTACTACGATTTTTCTGACCCTTCTCAGTTTTACTACGATTTTCCCTGACCTTTTTTAGTTTTTCTACGATTTTCCTTGAGTTTTTCAGTTTTTCTATTTTTCCTGACCTTTCCCAACGATTTTCCCTGAATTTTCCCAACCATTTTTCCCTGACCTCTTCCAACTATTTTCCCTGACGTTATCGCGATTTCCCTGACTGATCAAACGTGCACCTCTCTAAAATGGCATTTAAAACATCACCCCAGCCGGATGATTAAACCGCGGATATTTTAGCAACAACTAAAACCAAATTCTCTTACTTTTTATTGCTCTAAACCAATTTCCCTGATATTTAAAGATCTTCCCAAAATAGTAAGATTTTCAACGCAATGAAAAAAGCGTCACTCGCAGGTGAAGAAAAATCCTTAGGGAGACAAAACACGCGCCACGAAAAAGCAAAATAAAATCTCGAAAAAAAAAAAACATTCTATGGCCACAGCCATCCACGTTGCAACACCTGCATTAAAGATATTCACAAGTTAATAACCAGAAATTAACCGGTAGTAGGGGTCCACGCCTATCCTAGAAGATATAGTTGGATTTTGTATATAATCATTTAAATTATTTCGGCGAATTTTGGTACAAGAGGCGCCAGTAAAACAGGCTAAGCCTAAACAGAGGGAAAAACAACATGGTGGAATTTTCAAATAATAGTCTTCCAAAAAAGCCTAAACAATTGACATAAGACTGACAGGTAATTTTTTTCGAAAGCTTACAGTAGTTGGTCATTAAACAGTTTAGTTTTTAGACGTAAAACGGTTTGGGTCCCAACGTTTTAAAGAATATAATAATTTCTTACATGAATATGAACTTTAAAATTGGCCAATTTTAATTTTAAAACTTCTGTAAGACTTAAGTATTCCATATTCATGCTATTAAGAAATTAATTTTAATTTGAAAAATAATCCCAACTATAAATAAGGGACCCTCTATTGTTTCACCTGCCTTTAAACTAAAGCAAGTCGCTCTTAAAAAATAATACAAATGTTTTTTTAGGAGAGAAATCACGTATCTTTAAACCATATAACCATAAAAATACTTGTGTTTTGTTCTTAATAAGGACACGTTTCTATATTCTATAGTGGGTACGTGGACAGGTGAAAAACTGGTGGCATCTTCACTCGGAAAGGTTATAAGTCTGTCAATAATCCAACCATCCAAAATTAAAGGTTTCCAAGGAGTAAGGTTAGATTAGGTTGTATTTTAGCTATTTAAGGTGCTGAATTCTAAAGCCGGGATGGATGCTTTTAAACAAGCGGAAGCTGTTAGCAGCACGTGCCTGTTTACCGCCTGTTTCCCTAATTCGTCCGTTTATTCGACGTATCCCAAGCAAGGTATAAAATTAAGTCCCCTCGTCTTTATAAATAAATGAATGAATGAGGTTGCTTTGAGCGCCCATGCGAAGCGCCCGACTATAATTAAGTTTCTAGGTGGTGGTGCAAGCCGGTGGTGGTGGTTATTCGGATCGGAGGATGAAGGTTTTTAATCTCCTACGGGATGCTAACGAAAAAACACTAAACGTTTAGAGGCCTACGGTAGCAACCTGTCGTCTTTCTGCCCAAAACCTAAACACCCCCGTCAAACGTACATATATACATAGATAGACCAGGGTCCCTAAAAAATTTCCCATGGAGCTACGACAATCATGATCCCATAGGCTGATGGGCAATGGGAAATTATTTCAATTTCAAACATTGGGTTGCCGTTTAATCAAGAAGTGATATCTAGTTTATTAGGGAGAAGGTATAAGATGCGTATTCGCGCCATACTCCCTGTCCCCCTTTCAAAATACAAGGCGGGGATGTAAAAGGAGGCCGGGCTATTACGACTCTTCTCAGTCGGTAAATACGTAATTTTCGTCATTCGCGTCGCGCTGACGTGAATTTTCAAGAACCAATGAGATGCTGGTTGTAATTTAGAGGCGGCGGGGATTAACTCCGGACTGGAGATAAAGCTATAAATGTGGCGAATTTAAACCTTCTCCCTAGTAAACTAGATATCGCTTCTTGGCTATAAGTAATCATGATATGGCATGGGAAATTATTTCAATTTCTAACTTTGGGTTTAGTAAAAATTTGAATGGTCTTTTATGGTGTTTAATTATAGCTAGGGAGATATTTTCTAGCCGTTCATCATGATATTGGGAGCAATTACTCTACTGAACGTCTATTTTCAAATGATATTACTGCTGGTTTTAATGTTACTAACTAAAGTTGGAAAAAGTACTCTCTATTCAAGCATGTATTTTTTTTCTTTTTGCATTAGTTATAAAATCTCTTGCAAAATAAAGTGATTAAAAGTTCATAAAGGTTTTCAAATGAGATATATCTCCATTCTCCCCTTTTCCATATGTTGCATCGCGATAATTGCAGGACCACCGTCCTATTAGGGGAAGTGGCTCTAGTGCTAAACGACGGTTAACAATAACCTAATGGATCTCTAAATGAGGGACAGGATTATAGACTGTATCTGTAACGGATGCTTGACCACCGTCTCATCCATCAGCTGCCCTTTACTACATCATTTTCCATCATTTAATCCCTCAACAATGAATGGGACGATGATGGTTTAAATATTTCTTTTTGCCCTAACTAGAATCGAATGTTTGGAAAAATACGAATGAGGTATTAATAAAAAAAAATAGCCAGGCCACGAGGAAAGTTAGTATTCAAAAAACCCTCTCTGGGATGTTAGGAAAAATCTAGTCGCGCCATCTGGATGAAAACCACTAAAGTATATTATGAGGAAAAAATAATAATTGTAAATCTGCTTTGGAAATTAAAGTATAAAACTTAATCAAAAATTTTATGGCTCAATTGCATTTTTTTCTGGGTAATATATATATTTTAGTTTATCAATGAAATTATTAGTTCTAAGGTATTACTCTAGATGGCTCTGTTAAAGTGAGCAACAAAAAATTTGAAATCAAGTCAATACCTCACTGACTCCTATGTAGTTTTAGTTTCAGTTTGAGAGAAGGAAATTATGAATGTAATAAAACTTTCTAATAATAAACTGAGGACCAATATGCAGCGGAATTTGAGAAAAATTTCAAATTATATCAAAAATAAACAGCAACAAAACAAGAGCTATACTTCCAATAAAAACGTTTGGTTTCCCCAAATACTTATTTTAATTAACATTAAATATTAAATAATTAAAAATAATGTTAATTTAAGACTAAATCACGCCGCACTGAAACCCCAAAAAAATAGCAAAAGACTAAAAAAAATTCTACAAAAAAGTGGAAGGTCGCGAGAAACGACTTTGAAGTTTGAACAATTGTGATCTCGCACAAACAAAAACCGTCTTATTCTTTCAAACGGTACAATTTCAAAGATCCGTTATTTTCAGGCGTTGTAACCGACTAAGCATTGTGTCAGCGTGTAACTGGTACCTAACGACGGGCGTGAATCCAAAAAATCCCTTATCAAAAGGACCAATAAATAATAACAGGTTTTAACTTCTAATCTGCCTTTCGTCATAACATAAGTTCATAAGATACGTTCACCATAAGTTTGTTACAAATTGGAGCTTGTCATGAAGTGAGTGAGGTAGGTCATAGATTCGCCGTAAGGCTAGCGACGCCTGGTGAGACACTGCATATAAAAGGCTTAGTATTCAGACTAAATAGGAA
The DNA here is from genome assembly GCA_019434445.1 of Phalangium opilio. Lineage (NCBI taxonomy): Eukaryota > Metazoa > Arthropoda > Arachnida > Opiliones > Phalangiidae > Phalangium > Phalangium opilio. Next base: position 10,866 of record JAEQBA010003893.1, read on the forward strand.
GATGGAAGTCCTGCAAAACTAACAGAATAGGACTTCAATTCTCACTTGTCTTTCTCGAACTAGCTCGAGCTGTAAGTCTCTAGCATTACGAAGTATAGAAAGTCTCATACTTATACATATGACTTATAAACTTATGATCAAAAGTACTTCTTAACATTGTAAGTTGGTCTGACTGTAATGCGAGGGTGTGAATTTTGTACTGATTCAACTCACGAAGTATAAGAACTGACTAAGCAACTTTTCACATCATTAGGCCTGGTATAAAAAGTGTATTTTAATGGAGGATATATTAAAGTTACGAAGAATATAACATACGCCATTGTAATTTCTACGAGGTGAAATTATAAAACCGGGTTTTTTTTACCGGTAATAGGTATTGTTTTTGTCTTTGGAATGTAACGACGTAAGTTTCGCAGGTTTTTTTAGGTCTAGGTATGAAATTAAATAGCTACGTTTCGTGTTGTGTTATGTTAGATTATCTTATGTAAGATTTATAGTCCAATTATGCGATGAAATACAAGTTCTTTGAATTTCGACCCAAAACCTGAATTAAATAGTTTTCGTACAAGAAAAATTGGAATATTTCTTTTGTGCGTTTAAACGATTTGATCCATTTCAAAATTTCCTGACACTTACAGGCTTTCCCTGACTGACTAAAGTCAATTCCCCTGACCAATTTTCGCACTTTTATTTATAGAAAAAGTCAGAATGTCGCGTTTAAAGATAACCTTTCTGACAATTTCAAAATTCCCAAATATTAACCATTCATTTAAAAAAAAATCCCTGACTTTCCCAAGACACCATTTCAAAAGAGTGAGGGTCCCCTTGGATACCATTTCAATAGAGTGAGGCTCCCCTTGGATACCATTTCAAAAGAGTGAGGGTCCCCTCGATATCATTTCAAAAGAGTGAGGGTCCCCCTCGATATCATTCCAAAATAGTGAGGGTCCCCTTGGATATCATTTCAAAAGAGTGAGGTTCCCCTCGATCTATTATCTTTTCCAAATTTAAAATTAAATCATATCTCCTTAACCCATATTAATCGCAAGAATGAACACCATCTATTTTAATCCGTAAAAATTTCTTCAAGAAAAAAAAAGCGTTATGGAAGAAATAAATCAATGAAGCGCGAATAGCGTTCACCCTAAAATCAAATTAATTAATTTAATTATAATTATAAATTCGTCATCATCAAGAAAATTAATGTTTCTAAAAGTTGCCATTACGAAATCGTGCAACTAATGTCAATTAAAACGAATGCCAAATAAATATAGCGTTAATAAATAAAATAAATTTATAGAAATAGAAAATGCGCGCTGGCATTAAAAATTGGGTTAAGGTCGTACAGCACAACGGGGAAATCCGCCATACCATACTACGCCAGAAAAGAAAGTTTTAATTTTTGTTTGGGACGAATTCAAATTAATTTCCCTGGTTAAGACGGGAGCCGCCCCGGGCCGGATTTGTATGGGCTTGAAATACAAATTAACCCCATGCACTTTTTTAAAGCTATCTTTGAGAGATGCTGGAAACATGGAATCATTTATCAAAACGTACGTATATACAATCTTAATCCTCAAAGTCTAAAGAAAACATTTCAATTTTGTTTGCAATTTCTTTCTAAAGATATTATTAAAATGGATTAAAATTTTCAAAAAAGTTTTAAGATATTGCCATGACAACATTATAAATGACGAATTAGCGCGATTTGATTTGTCAAGTTTTACAAATTTCTAAGTAGCAAATCAATATTTACAATATACAGGTGATAAGTGTTAGAGGACCGATTATGCATCAGTCCTATAAAACCCTTTTTTTTCTGTAACACCCCATATACACCACTTGGAATTGGAATGCATAATGAAGGGCTGTGACGTCACTCACAATGCATTTGTTTTGAATTATAATACAAGAGAAATTCCTCAAAACCTTCAAATAATTAAAATTAAAATAATTAAGTATTCATAAAAATCTAGAAAATTAAACAGACCATCTTTCAAATTAAAAAAAATAAATCCAATGCCGGAAACTTAAAACTCCCATAAATTCTTATATATTAATTAAAGCAAGTTAATTCTCTCCTTACAAATTAAAGTTATTACACGCTTTGTGGTAATTCTTTTTTACAAACCAACCTCAGTTAGTTTTAAGCGTTAACCGAAATGAATCATTCTAGAAAAACATTTTGACCCTCAAATAAGATATAACTTACAAAAGGTGTTAAAATTAATTTGAAAAAGCTACATACAAAAGTAATGAAAAGTAAAAACTGCCCAACAGAGCGTTTCGGTGATCTTGGCCTTTAACAAAACTATATACTTTAAATACTCCCACTACTATGGTACAGAGCATGATAGATTACATTACAGACCAACCTCTACAGTCTTTTGGACACGCTGTATTTATACATAGGCGGTCAAGCTTGAAAGGAGCTCTTTTAACCTTGTTGTAAAAATAATTGTATCATTCATTGCAGAACCCTGTACTGCACCATAATTGGTTGTTGAATTAAAACTACCTCGCATTTTTTTGTGCCTTATATATAAGGCTTGGTAAGTATGGTCTGACACTTCATTGTGGTACTCGCTTACGGTATAGCCTAACAGACATGGTTTTCAAAGTAAGATTTAACTTGGTCTTTAAGTACTTAAGTTGTATATAGAGTTTCATTCGTGTTTAAGTACTTAAGTTGTATATAGAGTTTCATTCGTGTTTAAGTACTTAAGTTGTATATAGAGTTTCATTGGTCTTTAAGTACTTATGGTATACATGGTTTTATTAAATATATTTTCAGTTACTTGTAATCAGCGCCTTGGTGGCTTACGCTAGTGCTGGAGTACTTGGAGGTAAAAGCGTCCAATCGAGACAACAGGATGTAAGTACTTTCAAATACGTTACTTTCAATTACTTTTGAGGACCTTATACCATTTTTGTGATATGCCTAACACAGGGACACGGAAACTACGCTTTTAACTATCAAGTAGTTGACGGCCTAGGGGCCACTAATGGTCGTTCGGAAGTCGGAAGTCCGGGTAGGGTTGTGGGAAGCTACAACATTGCCGATATCGATGGCAGAGTGCGTAGAGTTGACTACGTAGCTGACGAACACGGATTCCGAGCTAAAGTTCATACAAACGAACCTGGAACCGCTGCTAGTTTACCAGCGGCCGCGGTCATAGATTCACCATACGCTGGTAATGTAGCTGGAGACGCGCCCGTTTTGGCTGCTGCAACTGGATATGGTTACGGATATAGTAGATACTACTAAACTGAACTGAACTGAACCAATCCGAAAGTATATAGCATCAACGTAATTTATTAGTTTCATTGTATGTGCAAAATCTTGGGTATTTTAATAGGTTAAAGGGCACGGGGAAATTGGTTATGGTGGTTAATACTAAACTATCTTGGGTTAGAACTGAACCGATCCGATCCGAGAGTATAACATTAACATAATTTATTAGCTTAGCTTCATTGTATGTGCAAAATCTTGGGTATTACTATTTTAAATAGGTTAAAGGTCACGGGGAAATTGGTTATGGTGGTTAATACTAAACTATCTTGGGTTAGAACTGAACCGATCCGAGAGTATAATATTAACGTAATTTAATTTATTAGCTTAGCTTCATTGTATGTGCAAAATCTTGAGTATTACTATTTTAAATAGGTTAAAGGTCACGGGGGCAATAGGTTATGGCATGGATATGGTCACGCTACCTTATAAGAGTTCATCATTAATTTTAAATATTTAATCATCATACGGTTCGGGTCTGAACTGATTCGTTTAAAGGTTACAGGGTCATGGGGTACGCAGCTTGCTTTTCATTCTTTGAAAAAAAAAAAAAACTTAAAAATTCAAGTATCAACCTTTCTAATAAATATTAAATAGTTGCGCTATATATTCCTCTATAGCTGGTAACATTGCATTGTTCTGTTAAGTCTGTATTGTATAAATGTATGGTTTTTAATGTATCATTGTTTTGGTAAGCAAAGCTATATAGTTTTGTACAGAATTTTGTATTTTAAAAGTCGTGAATACTGAATTATTATAATTTAAAATAATAAAAAAAAAGTATATGGTTTTTTTATATCATTGTTTCTTTATAATATTTTTGTTTAAAGAACAAAAAAGACGGGGATAAATTGGGCTAAGGGAATTAATACCGTCGCGTATGAAATAATTTCGTGTCGAATTTTGAGACACTAATTGGCATTTTTTTTGTATTACCAAGAAGTGATATCTAGTTGACTAGGGAGAAGGTTTAAATTCGCCACATTCCTAGCTTTATCTCCAATCCAAACGTAGGTCCGGAGTTAATCCCCGCCTCTAAATTACAACTAGCCTCTCATTGGTTCTTGAAAACTCACGTCAGCGCGATGCAAATGACGAAAATTACGTATTTTCCGAATAAAGTACTTGTATTTAATTGCCATAAAGTTCTCTCTTCTTTTTAACAATATATATTTATTAACTTATACTATGGCTTCGAAAAAGTTTAACATTTATTTTCCGACTGAGGAGAGGCGAAAGAAATAGCCCGGCCTCTTTTTACGTCCCCCCTTGTATTTTGAAAGGGGGACTGGGACTATGGCGTGCGAATACTTAGGCATCTTATACCTTCTCCCTAGTAAACTAGATATCACTTCTTGGTATAACTATTATTTCTTTAAACCGTTTCTTCGCAGTCTCAAGTTAATTTCGCAATTGAATTTCTACGCTTAGTTTAGTTTAAGAAATGGTCAATGCTTAGTAGCACTTAAAGTTAATTTTCTTTAGCGATAATTAGCGTCAAAGTCTTTGAGATTGGGCGGCGGTTTGCGTCACTACAGAATCAGAAGCGCGGAATGTAAGAATCGATTTGAGCTGAACCATTAATGACTTGATGACCAAATTTAACGACGTTCGATTGTCGTAACTTATAGAGTTACGAAATATATAAAATAATTCTCGTATAATTTAAGATAATTTCGTTAATTTTAAGGTCATAAAATAAATAATTTATATCTCGTTTTCAAAATGATTGAAGCGTTATTCGCATAATATTTTTATTTATTAATTCCAAAAATTATATATTTTAGAATTAAAACAATAAAAATGCTCCGTTTCAAGAAAACAAGGTGGTAAATTTTGAAATAGTTCTAAAAAAATTCAGGAATAAAAAAATTAAATAAGATTAAAAACGAAAGTTAAAATATTCCTAAACACTTCCGTTATATTAAAATTAAAGGAAAAACGTTTAAAAATTCCACGCTGGGATTTAAAAAAATTTTAAACCGATAAATCTCTCTCTACCCGCCTGTCCAAGTTCTTAAAGGCTCAGTAACTGTAATACCTCACGCTACCTCTTATTAAAGGGTGGGTGAAAAGGAAAATGAGGCGATTTATATTTATTTGTTCTTCTAACAGGGATAGATTTAATTTTAGAAGTAGGAATGGAGAACAGAATAATGTGGGCGCGCGTCAAAGTCCCGAACCCCCTTCCGCGGGACGGAGGGGTATGAAAGAAGAGGCGGGGGTCATAGCGACAGAGGTAAAAAGGAATTATGTATTTTTCGCCGTCCCCGTCAGTAACGTCATCAAAACGTAGTTTAAGTCAGCCAATAAGATAATTTAAACTTTTCATTACGTGTTGGAGGGCGGGGCTCTATAATGGGTGGTCTATGAGTCGGACTGAAGTAAATACTAACAGTTCTCTATTGCTACTTCTACTAAGACCAATCTGCACGGGGAAAGATCCAAGAATTAAATTGCCTCCGAATGATTTTGAAATTCAAATTAGTCTGAGATTCCTCGCATAATTTTCAACCCTCCCTTTAAAGTTGGGTAGTAAAATCATAAACTAGTTTTTCACCTTTATCCCTATTGATATGCAAGTCAGTTGGCTGGTTGTTCTACTTAGAAATTAAAGAACAAAATAATATAATAAAAAAAACAGCATTCTCAAAACGCCTGTATCCTTATTTGGATGAAAGCAACACTAGGCGAAAGTATTTAAGTATTATATAATTTTTTTCAAGACGAGATACGACCACAACCCAAAGCTTCCTGCGATTATAACTGGTTTACTTTTAAATTAAACGGAACCTTGCCTTTCACACCAGTGTACTTTCACGTATTTAATATGCACCGTATAAACTAGTGTTGTAAATTTTCCGGAAAAATAAAACGCGGAAAATTTTCCGGAAACTTTTCCGGAAAATTTTCCTCTTCGCGGAAAATTTTCCGCTAATCGGAAAAATATAAAACTAGCAATTATGTGAGCTTTGAGTCAATTTATCTAACTTTTAAAGATTTAAAACATTCTCCATTTATTTTGCCATCTTTAGTAGATCTATTAAACTACCACCAAATATTAGTGATTGATTTTCCCATAATTTGTGACTTTAAACAGGGTTAACAAACTTAATAACATTAACAACATAACACCTCGTTTCCCTTACAATGACGCAGACGATCACTATCCTTTATGCCTGATAATTTTAGTTTCACTTGGGTCTCTTAACGGTTAGGTCTCGACTCTCTAACGCCTTATACCGTCATAAGAGCAAACAGTAACCCTATGCATGCAAGCGATAGCAAATGAGTGAGCTTTTCCTATAGCGAATAGGGGTCACTAGACTCTGTGCCCTTGGACAATTTTTTACCCCTCCGAATTCACCTAAAACAAAATAATGAATGTTTTGAAAAGAAAGGCAATTGAAAAATTTTAAAGTTTTAACTTTTTAATTGAAAAACCGGTAGCAGAAAAATACGGAAAATTTTCCGGAAAAATATAGCTCGGTCATTTTCCGGAAAATTTTCCGAGCAGAAAATTTTCCGCGGAAAATTTTCCGACTTACAACCCTAGTATAAACTGAGCCAATATCCCGTTAGATAATTTGAATGATTGAAAAATATCTAGAGTAGGGGCACCTCCCTGCCTTTGACTAAATTATGCCCTATAGGTGGTTAACATGGAGTGCCACTACTCGATAGTCGCCTATGAGGTAGTTGGTTCCTTAAAAGAGTGCAACAAGGGCGCCTAGCAGCAACCACACCCATTCTGCTTATATTTACTTGCTTTTTTGAAGGTGAACAACATGATATTAAAATGATCGGACTTTCTAAACAGTCTTTTGATATTGGGACAACATTCCCGGGAAGGGCACCTGTATTCCTACGCGCGGCGACAGAGGAGTGGTTCAATCAAGTCAAGGAAAATAGGCTTTATTTAATAGAGGGGTAGCGTAGTTGCTCAATTCAATTACACCGAAATTTTTTTTTTAAATTTTTTTAAATATTTATAAATTTTTGGTATAGTAAATCTGACGCAAATATTCGGGATTATTTCACTAAAAGAACGTTTAGTTGAACCGGTATTAGGTAATATTTCCTGCTTTGCGATTTTACGTAATCTAATTTCAATAATTATTAATTAACATTCGAATTTGTTCGTTGGAATTTTCCTAGTAATAAATTTTTGGGGTTTGTTTTTTAATTTTTTTTTTTGGAATTTTAGGGAAATGAGAAAATCGTGATATACTAATTACGTTGATTAGAATTTTTTTTGGGTGTATTAAATTAACTATTGTATTTTTTCCTTGCTTATAATTTAAAATTAATTGCCCATAACGTCAAGGATTCTCAGGAAAAATATATGGCGCTAATTTGATTAACGAAGTATGATGGTAATGTACATGTATGTTCATGGACAACTAGAATTCACACTTCCAATTCTTAAAAACCCTTATTCAATATGTAGACAGGAAATACTGAATTTTCCAGGTTTTTTTCCATATATTTCCCCGAGTTTTCCAGCTTTTTTCCCATATATTTCCCCGAGTTTTCCAGGTTTTTTCCCATAAATGGAGTAATAACAATGGGAGTGGTTTTATATAGATGAATCAACACCTTCAGACAGAGCAAACTTACTCAAACCTCACAAAGTTCTCTGAATTTTTACTAAATATTCTAAGTTTCCCTGAATTTTACTAAATATTCTAAATTTGCATGAATTTTACTAAATATTCTAAATTTGCATGAATTTTACTAAATATTCTAAATTTGCATGAATTTTACAAAATATTCCGAATTTCCCTGAATTTTACTAAATATTCTAAATTTCCAGGTTTTTATGAACCCTGTAAACCAATATTAATCAATCCTAAAAATAAACTATATAAGGCGGAAATAAACCTGGAAGAAATAAATTAAATCTAACCCTTGAACTATAAACTATGACATCATTAAATCCGTCACCTTTAACCTCCATAATATAACAATTGAATATTCGATATAAAAATATGTAAATTATTTAAATTTAAGTCTATGGGATCGTAATTAAATTTAACTAACATCCGGTACCAGACAACTAAAGTTGATATGATATTATTTATAATGACCCAATAAATAAAACCAGAAAGTAAAAACACGTGGTGGAGAAAGTAGGTCTTACGGAAACCGTCGTTCTACTAATTGTACGATAATTAGTGTAAGAAAAGAAAAGAAATTATAATTATTCAAATCCAGTAGCTAGCTACAAGGGTGTTGTTTTCGGGGATCGAAAAAACACGATTGTAAAACAATGGTACATTTTTACTAAAGTCTAGTATTAATTTTAATTCTAATCCTTGGATTTGTAAAACGGCATATTCACCATTTAACCTTGGACGCCGACAAAACTAAATAAATTACTAGAATTCGTTTTCGGTTTCAACCAACTGTAACAATTCTTTCAACTTCATCACGTTTAAACATTAAGACTCTGGAAAATCCAACCTTATACATTAGTTAAACGGCGTAACTAACTACGCTTAACCAATGCGGGGTCCTTTTAGTTAAAAAAACAGAAGCTCAGAACCTAAAAGTAAATCGTTTAACTTGCTAGCTAAAGTTTGAAGGCATGCCGAAATTTAAATACACGAAATAAGTTTACACTACATTCAATTAATATAGCTCTAGGACCCATAAACAGAGACCCAACCTTGGCTACCTTGATAAACAAAATAGAGAAGAAAGAAAAAAATATTTAAACCACGCCCAATTATTAAATAAAATACAGGCTGGTTTTTAAAGGTCGCCCAAAACGGACACACCAATAAGAATTTCCCACATGTTCCCGGTTAGGTTAACCCTGAGATTCTCTGACAGTAAAATACACAGCTAAGCCTAACGTATAGCTCGTGACTTTCAAAGGTAAGGTTAGATACCAGGGGGAGGGGGGACGTGAATAGTTAGTGATCGTGGTTATACTCAAAAAACCACTACAGAAGCACACACCCTATTGGGATGGTCAAAATTGTATTCGCAACTAGTTTTCTTACACGTCTTTTACGTTTTTAATGGTAAATAAATAACACCCTCCGGCGTTTAAACGTCTTACCCCCTTGCAGAAACAATGATCCTATTACAAACACCCTTGAAAAAAAGAATTCAGGATTATAATTTGCCGGAATATATAGTATGATACAGGCTAGTACTTGAAGAACACCCTTAAAATTTTTTTTTTTATGGATAAAAATTAACACCCCCTTAAGGATTCATTGCGATCTCGAGACGGTATATAAAGGGGTATTGGTCACCCCATGAAGTATCAGTCTCACTTTCGACGAGTATCTTTGAATACACGGTCTAACCCTTAACATATCTCAATATGGTTGCCAAGGTATTTTGGATTTACTCTACAGCGATAATATTGGATTAACTAATCATCGTACGGATTGTAATGTTATCTTTTTGGTCAATTGCAGTTTGTCGTTCTCGCCGCCCTTGTGGCTATTGCCCATGCTGGAATTGTTGCCCCCGCCATCGGAGGCACTAGTGTCAGCTCCAGGCAACAAGACGTAAGTACTTTCGATTTTATAACTAAAACAATGAATTTGGATAGCTTTGGTGTTGATTTCAAGTCCCATGATTGAGTTCTAAGTACTTTAGTTACTTGATTGATCTTCAAGTACTTGAGGTTGCTCATGTCCTTAAACAATTTCTTCCTTTAATCATGGTTTAATTCGCTTCCGGAACAGGCTTACGGCAATTACGCTTTCCAATACCAAGTCACCGATGGTGCTTCAACCCACGGACGTGCCGAAGCCGGTAACAAACACGGAGTCGTTGGATCTTACAACTTGGGCATCATCGATGGTCGTCAACGTAAGGTCGATTACGTCGCTGATGGAGCCGGATTCCGTGCCAAGGTTGCCACCAACGAACAAGGAACCGCCTTGTCCGCCCCAGCTTCCTCCCTCACCGTCTCTCCCTACGCCGGAACCGGAGCCGCTGATACCGTCGCTGCTGCCCCCGCTGTCGTAGCCGCCCCAGCTGTTGTTGCCGCCCCCGCTGTCGTAGCTGCCCCAGCTGTCGTCGCCGCTGCTCCTTACGGACACGCTGGTATCGCTGCCCCATACGGAGTCGCCGGTGTTGCTGCCCCATACGGAGTCGCTGGAGTCGCTGCCCCATACGGAGTCGCCGGAGTCGCTGCCCCATACGGAGTCGCCGGAGTCGCTGCCCCATACGGAGTCGCCGGAGTCGCTGCCCCATACGGAGTCGCTGGTTTGGGAGCCTATGGAGTCGCTGGTTTGGGAGGATATGGAGTCGCTGGAGTTGCCCCATATGGAGTCGCTGGTTTGGGAGCTTATGGCGCTTATGGACACGGAAAGGCCTACCATGGTTAAGCATTTCAACGTTATCCATAAGGTAAATGAATTTCAAATAGAACCCCAAATTCTAATAATTAAAAGTAACCCTAATTAATATTTCAATTATATATTTTGCAGTATTTCAAAACAAATCATCCGCGATTCTATGTTACACCGTCAAAGTGAGATCGACCCCAAAAAAAGAATTATGACTAGTTCCGCGTATTTAATTTAAAATATTAACATTAAAATAAAATAAAAATTATCAAATCAAATATTGCCTTGAACTATCTACTTACTATGGGGGAATTTTAAATTTAATTATTTGGAATGAAAAGTGAAAAGAAAAAAAAACTTCAATTTTATTTTCTCGTCACGAACATTTTAATTTTTTAACTTCGGGTTTTGGCTCTCTGACATTTCAGCTTCCGGTTGTTAAAATTATTTATTCCTTTCGTAGTGTGGGATTATTAAGTATTTGCTTAGGTTATGATAAGGATTATTTTATCGTGGCAGTTCGTGAAACGTACCTCACACACACACGAACGCGCTCTACTAAAAAAAAAAGCCCAACGTTTTGGTGTCAAAATATTTTTTTTTTCAACGACTTAAATTTTTGCAATTTGTAAAAAGGAATTATTTTTTTATATTGAAAATTTCGTTGCCTTTGTTGTAATAAAATACAGTCGCTACGCCTACTGTGCTCAAATATTATGCAATTTTGTTTTTCTATCGTATAGGTGAAATTAGTCTAATCATTCTTGAATTTGTTCAAGTTATATATAAATTAAGGAAAAGTTTCATGGGTTTTCGTAATTGCAAATTTATTTGGTATAATAAACATTTCTAAAATATATATGTGGGATATAAGTCATCAACCACGTCTAAATTCACGGACAAAAATTATAGAACATTGACATTTTAAAGTATACGAGATAACATTAAACTACCACCAAGGATTATAGAAAGCTTGGGCGGCTAAGGCCTTAGCTTGAGCAGCTTGGGCCTTTGCAGCGGCGATTTGGGCAGCTTGTTGAGCGGCTGACTTGGCGGCGGCTACTTGGGCAGCTTGTTGAGCTTGGGCCTTGGCAGCGGCGACTCGTGCGGCTGATTTTGCAGCAGCTATTTGGGCAGCCTGTTGGGCTTGAGCCTTAGAAGCGGCGATTTGCGCAGCTTGTTGGGCTTGAGCCTTAGAAGCGGCGATTTGCGCCGCTTGTTGGGCTTGTTGCGCAGCCGACTTAGCAGCGGCTACCGAAGCAGCTTGTTGAGCTTTGGCAGCGGCAATCTGGGCTGACTTTTGAACCTGGGCCTTTACAGCGGCAATTTGGGCAGCTTGTTGAGCCTGGGCCTTTGCAGCGGCAATTTTGGCGGCTAATTCGGCGGATGACTTGGCAGCGGCTACTTGGGCGGCTTGTTGGGCTTGAGCTTTGGCAGCGGCAACCTGGGCGGCTTGCTTAGCTTCCGCAATTTGAGCCCGGATCAAAGCTTCGGCTTGAGCTTGAGCAGCGGCGTTGGCGGCAATATGGGCATCGGCAGCTGGATCAGTTACTTGTCCAGGGGCTCCTGGTCCGGGAACGTGAAGAACGGAAGTAGAGTAGATAGAAGGTGAGGCTGGTGCGTATCCAGCAGATGCGGAATCAGAAGCCCATGGATCGGCGGTGTTAGATGATGAACTGGAAGAGTCATCGGAAGCCCATGGATCGGCAGCGTTAGATGACGCGCCGGAAGCGGCCCCAGAAGCTGAGGATTGTGATTGAGACGAAGATCCAGAAGAATAAGCGGTAGCAACGGAATAAGGATTGTTGGTATCAACGGGAGCAACTGGTAGAGCGAATGGAGAGTTGTAGAGAGCGTCACCAGGGTTGCTAGCAGCGGTTCCTTGTTCGTTTGTCGTAACAGTAGCTCTAAAACCACCAGCATCAGCGATATAAGTCACAGTCCTGGTGCGTCCATCAGGATCAGCGACATTGTAAGATCCAGTAACGCTAGCGTCATTCCCAGTCTCTTGGCGACCATTAGACCCTCCTTGCGCATCGTTTATGTTGTAGTTAAAGTTGTAATTGCCGGAAGAAGCCTTAATTACGTATTTAACCAACCAACCCAAGTTAATTTAGAACCCATAAAACCTTAACCCACCACCACTATTACTAAAAGACAGTAATCTTACATCCTGACTTCTGGAACTAGTACTGGTACCACCGGCCCACCATGGAGCTGGAGCGTAACCAGCATGGCCAAAAGCCAAGCAAGAAATCAGTAATACAACCTGTAAAATTATCCGTTAAGACCCGGCTCACAAGTATCCGAGTTATCTTTTTGAAGAAGTTGAGCTTACTTTAAAACAAGCCATGTTGAGATACACCAAAAGGATCAGTAAAGTCACTAAGATCAGGAGAGAAGACTTAAGAAGAAACTGATGACTTTACCACCAATTCCGAACCCTTTTATACCCCAAAAATCGCCATGGTTTAACAGTAATTAACTGAAGTATTAATATTAAAAATTGTTCGATGAATCTTTCTTCATAAGCTGATTTATATCTCCTCCCCCATTAAATAGCCGATAAAATATTTTTAATTATTGTCGGCAAGACATCACAGCTTCTTCGTCATTGGATCAAATAATATATCAATTAACCTTAACGTTTAGTAACTAGTATTAAGGTTGAAATATTTAGACAATTTATACTAATTATGAACGTTCTAATTGGGGTTTATAAATATTTTTTTATTTATATATTTCTCAGTATAAGCAATCTAAATTTTTCTATCGAAATAATTTAATGAAGCCTCTTGATTTTAATAATTGGATGGCTTAACATTTTTGTAAAGGACGTAGAGGGAATTTTAAACAACTTAAAATCATGATTAAATGAGCTCCAGATATCGAAGGACGAACTGCTTTTTAAGTCAGAATTGAGACTAAAGGCGACGTTGCAGCGTAGGTATTATTAATGTAAATGCCCATAGATCCAGATCTAATTTAATATTAAAAACAATGACCCAGGCTAACATTATCTTAAAACTAAAACTTTCCCATATGTATCTTCATTAAATTATCTAGATACTTGGTGTTATTACTCTACGGAAGTAGTTAATCATGGCGTCCACCATAAGGGCTCAAAATAAAAAATATATATGGTCCAATCGTCTCTTAATCATTAAAAATTCAATTAAAGCATCTTAACTAATCCTTAATTGCTTTGGGGCACTCTAATAAATAAATAAATAAATAACACTATAAAGGTAAAACCACTAATTAAGAAAAACTAATTTGCAATTAAAACAGTTCAACGCTGAAAATAACAATTAAGGTATGATTTCTCTAATTATTCTCTATCTAAAACACAAAACTTCTTCGAAAATCACGTGATCCCTTCAGGCAATACAAGTATCAATCAATGCGAAAGTCGAAAATATCGGAATAGTTTTCAAAAAGTGAAAATTAAAATCGAAGGTTAGGATCATTATAAATTTCCTTATTTTACCCCAAAGGCGGGGAAAATTTTTGATATTAAAATAATAAGATGATATTTCAACCCTGAAAATTTAAAGTGCCGGCCTGAGGCAATTGAACTAAAACTATATTATCGAGACCGGTTCGCCTAAATAAGAACCTTCGGAATAAAGAAACATTTTGAAATCGAAGAATTTTGACAAATATTAAAGTGTATTACGCGATGTAGGGTTTATAACGCCAGGCCCAATTATTAATCGCATATTTAAGTCATTAATAGACTTTAATTTATGCATTTCTATTGAAAGCAATCAATATATTACAAGCTAACCCTAATTGGACTCTAGGTACTAACTAAAAGGCCTAGATTTTAATTTTTGCTGACTCAAGTCTCAAGATAAGGTCTCTCATTCTTCTAGACGGAGACCTAAATTCCCAAGTAACACCGGCGAATATAAACGTCCAATTATTCATCCAATAAATGTCAAAATGCGTAATTGGAAAAAATATCCCCTCCTATAGCCTAGATTATTAAAAATTAAAAATAATAAACAAGAGTTTACTAACAAGCTAATTTCTCAACCTGTTTTCAGGTAAGGTTTCAACCCCCAAAATAAAAAATTAAAACTTTTATAATGAATGTTTTTTATTTTGATCTATGGATAGTTTGACTGTAGTTAACATCGCGAAAAAGATCTAGATGACTTAGGAACTTTTTACAAAATGTGCTTGGCGCTGAGGATACCAGCTCCGTAAAGACCAGAGTTGAGGAGTGGGGCACCGTAGACTCCGGAATTGTAGATGTTAGCTCCAACGAGTCCAGAGTTGTAGATGTTGGCTCCAACGAGACCAGAGTTCAAAAGAGGAGATCCGACGAGTCCGGAGTTGTAGATGTTAGCTCCAACGAGTCCAGAGTTCAAAAGAGGAGCACCGACGAGTCCGGAGTTGTAGATGTTAGCTCCGACGAGTCCAGAGTTCAAAAGAGGAGCTCCGAGGGTGCTGTAAGCCAATGGAGCGGATTGAACGACGGTCTTGGTGACAGCTGGGGCAGCAGCCAAGGCGACTGGAGCGGCGACAACTGGGGCGGCGGCGACTGGTCCGGCGTAGGGAGAGATGGTCAAAGAAGCTCCGGTGGAAGACAAGGCGGTTCCTGGTTCGTTGGTTTGGACCTTGGCGCGGAATCCAGCGGCATCGGCAACGTAATCAACACGACGAGCGCGTCCATCGATATCAGCCAAGTTGTAAGATCCGACAACACCGGCGGCGGTTCTGACTTCGGAACGTCCGTTGGTGGCTCCGAGACCATCGACAACTTGGTGGTTGAAAGCGGCGTTACCCAAAGTGTCTTGGCTTTGTTGGCTAACACTGACGCCTCCCAAAGGAGCGACAACACCGGCGTAAGCGGTGGCCACGAGGGCGAGAACGATAGCGTATTGGAAAGCCATTGGGATACTAACTCAAGTCAAACTAAGTTGTTAACTAGCTAGACTAGATGAAGAAATGTGATTTTTTACATCCATACCCTATCCTTATATAGTAAGTACACCAGTGGAAAAAAAGTGCCCTACCACACCCAAATCAACCGCCCTGAACACCCTTCATTGAAGCAAATTCATTCAATAACTACGATGGGTTTCCCCGTTCAATTATAGACATTTTCGATAACAGACACCAGCAGCATCTCCCTATTACCTTAGACAAGGGTGGGGTTTTTAAATAGGGTTAAACCGTTAAAGATACGCGCTGAAATGGTCCATTAATTTTACCGGCATTCCACAAGCATATTTTTAAAGGTCGTATAAAGAATTAAGAAATACACCTTAGACTAAGGAAGAAAGATATCTAAGAGAGTGGTTCACCTTGCCTAAAGTATATCACAAATTTTGATGACCGAGGACGCCTGTATTGACGTATAAATTGGTTTAGGTGGGGTGGGGTTAGAGTAACAATAGAACATTTTTTTTGGGTGAGATTTAAATTTTTTCATTTGAGACTTGAGGCGATATGTTAAAAATCAGAGCAAAACACGTTATCGACAACTTGGTAAAAATTCTAGGAACGTTCAGCTAATTTCTGATAAATTAAAACCTCATTATACAAGCGTAAATTTCGAAAAGGATTAATGGATTAAATTAACATAAGTTGAAGATTAACTCCCCCATTTAAAAAATATAACGGAACATTTTATGTGTATGTCAAATTCCGAGAACCCCAAAAAAAAAAATATCAATTTAGAGATATTGTCGCGTAATGTGTTTTAATGGAAGACCTTGGCATTTCCAAATTTAAACACTAAACACTAGGGTTCGTGTAATTAAATAATTAAGCTCCCATTCATAATTTTAATCTAACGGGCTAAAGGGCTTAAAATGGGCTGCCTTAAATTCTTGACAACTAAAATAAATTTCCCGGCCGAGACTTAAAACTATCTAAATCAAGTTTTATCTACAGAAAATGTCGTTATTTGGACAAAATGACATTAAGAACATTAATCAGTTACGGTTAAAATTTCCCTTCATCTATGGATTAATTAATTTCAAAACCCGTATAAGCCTATCAGTGACAGATTAAAGGTAAAGTTTCACGTCAAGCTATAAAACTCGGTGCGTCAATCTTAAGCCTCGTTAAGACAGACGCTCTGAATTTCGGAAATATAGGATATTATAGGACCTTTCATGATATTTTAGGATAATATAGGACCTTTCATAAAATTATAGGATAATATAGGACAGGTTCAAAAATATAGGATATTATAGGACAGGTTCAAAAATAGGATATTATAGGACCTTTCATAAAATTATAGGATAATATAGGATATTATATGACAGGTTCAAAAATATAGGTTTTTATAGGAATTATAGGACCCTGGGCTCCCTGCGGTGACTCAGCACATCCATCTTCATAGCCTCATAAAGACAGACGCACTGAATTTTCCACCACAATTGACCAAGGTAAATTTAGGTTTATCTAACTCACAATTAATAGGTCTGTTAGAACTAAAATTACCCAATTAAAGCCTAAGAACCCAGGAAAGGAACTCAAAGCGACCATCTTCATAGCCTCATAAAGACAGCCGATTCAAAGATTTTATAGGAATTATAGGACCAATGGGCTCCCTGCACTCAACGCGTCCATCTTCATAGCCTCATAAAGACAGTTGCACTGAATATACCCACCCCCGCCTCAGTTGGCCAAGGTAAATTTAGGCTTATTGAACTCACAATTAATAGGCCTGTTAGAACTAAAATTACCCAACACCCACCTAAGAACCCGGGACACGACCTCTGACAAATCGACCATCTTCACAGCCTCATAAAGACAGCCGATTCGAAGTTTTACCTATATAGACTGAATTTTCCACCACAGCCCACAGTTGACCAACGTAAATTTAGGCTTATCTAACTCACAATTAATAGGCCTGTTAGAACTAAAATTACCCAACACCTAAGAACCTGGGAAAGGAACTCAAATCGACCATCTTCATAGCCTCATAAAGACAGCCGATTCGAACTAACAAACCTACACTACCCCTTGAAAACCTTACTCCTTTTAACTGTCCGTTAGTTACACATTAAATGAAATATTAATTAATTTCAACGAGAGTAAAAATTAACAGAACCCAACCCAATAGAAAAAAAATTCATAAACTTGAAATATTTTTTTGCGTCGAGGTCGACTAGTTTTGCTTTAGTGATTTGCTTGAGGGGTGAACTTTTGGGGCAGTAATGCTTTTACACGCATTTCTTACAAGCTTTAGGACACGTAACGGAAAATACAAGTGGGATATTTTTTTGGTTTAACTTGTCCGGGCTTATCATCCAGTAGGAAGAAGTTTTAAAGGATTTATCTTTCAAAGTGAAAGGAATTAAATTAATTTCGAGGTCGTTTTAATATTTGAAGTATAAGTTAAGTTAGAGAAAGGAGAAAGAAAAAAAATTAGGGTTTTTTCTTCTACCGAGGGTCCTACTCCCTAATATAATCTTGGGTGTGACTTTTTTTTTCTTGGGCGTCATTGGGGTATATAAAGAGATGCCACACCATGTTTAAAATCAATCCAGCTCCTGTTAACTTTTTCAATCAGTCAAGAATTGAAATTTAGTAGCAGTACAATGGCTTTCCAAGTAAGAAAGATTTCTTCAATTTCTTTAAAGCTTTGGGACTGAGGTCTTAATTCCACCTCAAGTACCAATTCAATTACCCAAAAAATTAAACCATTAATAATTTCTTAATGTCTTATTTAACAGTACGCTATCGTTCTCGCCCTCGTGGCCACCGCTTACGCCGGTGTTGTCGCTCCTTTGGGAGGCGTCAGTGTTAGCCAACAAAGCCAAGACACTTTGGGTAACGCCGCTTTCAACCACCAAGTTGTCGATGGTCTCGGAGCCACCAACGGACGTTCCGAAGTCAGAACCGCCGCCGGTGTTGTCGGATCTTACAACTTGGCTGATATCGATGGACGCGTTCGTCGTGTTGACTACGTTGCCGATGCCGCTGGATTCCGCGCTAAGGTTCAAACCAACGAACCAGGAACCGCTTTGTCTTCCACCGGAGCTTCTTTGACCATCTCTCCCTACGCCGGACCAGTCGCTGCCGCTCCAGTCACCTTGGCTGCTGCCCCAGCTGTCACCAAGACCGTCGTTCAATCCGCCCCATTGGCTTACAGCACTCTCGGAGCTCCTCTTTTGAACGCTGGACTCGTCCGATCCGGAATCGTTGGAGCTAACATCTACAACTCTGGACTCGTCGGAGCTCCTCTTTTGAACTCTGGACTCGTCGGAGCTAACATCTACAACTCCGGACTCGTCGGAGCTAACATCTACAACTCCGGACTCTACGGAGCTAACATTTACAACGCTGGTCTCTACGGTTCCCCACTCCTCAACTCTGGTCTTTACGGAGCTGGTGTTCTCAGCGCCAAGCACTTGATCTAAATCGCAATTCCAAACCTAACCAAAATTCGCAGTCAGGACCCCAAAATTATAAACGCCTTGTCTCGTGTGTTCTAAGCTATTTTGTGTTTTCAAAAAAATGTTCAAACGCTCAAGTCAAAATAAAGAAATAACTTATTAAGTTTGTTTAAAAAAGAGTAAGTCGAACTTTGTTGTCTAAATATTATTTTAGGCTTAATTTGAACTTTCGATAGCGATTTCCAAAAGAACTAAATGCCACCAATGACACAATACTTTTTCAAACAATCGAAGTCCCTTCAAAATTTCTTAAAACAATAAAAATTAGAAAAGAAAAGAATAAAAAAGAGGTAAGCTTATGGGACAATTTTAAAAACGAAACAATACCCTCCTCTAGTCGGTGGTTCACAATCGTGAATCGTCATCCTAATTTTAATTCTAGAGAAAGGGGCAGAATTCTTACAAAAGATAAAGCTTACACATCGAAAGAGAGAAAACTAAATTGGATTTTAAACGTTTCCTGATCCCAAAAAGAATTTGCAAAACAAAAATATAATAATTTCAACAGCATTGTGGTCTCTCACTCTCTATAAGCTGATGAAAAATGCTTGATAATATTTTGCGCGGATAATTTTAAAACTTCCTAAAAATCTGGGTTAATCATAATTAACTAAACCATTAATTTATGGTATATATATATATATATTTCTTTTCTGTCGAATTTATAGATAAATATTTGATTTGTTTTCCACACCTATCTACGGGATTTATTTTGGCATTTATAAAGATTAAAATCGGTGTTAGGTACTACCACCATTTATCAGAAAATTGGAATATAACTTTAAATTTAAGTTTCCCCCAATAATATTTTATCCTACAACACCATGTCCTAAGTACTTAGTCTCCACCCAACCACCTTATAATAAACCTGATCATATTAAACAAAATAATAATCAGAATAATTTAAAATCATCCTAAAACTAAAATAAATTAAATTAAAATACAGAATAGTCTAGAGAATTATAAGAACATACCATATAATACAATATTAATTTCCCTTAAATTTAAATAATTAATATCCACACGCCCATATACACGTTTTTCAGCCTAGGAGTATTGATATCATTAATACCAGGAGGCGAAGCTACTTGGTATTGCACATTGCCCGCCAAGTAGCCTGGCCTCCTGCAGTGTAAATGGTATCAATCCTCTTAGTCTCAAAATACGAGAAAATTATCCAACCAAATCAATCAATCATTTGTCACCCTTAACCCATAAATTAAAAAACAAACCGCACCACAACAGGATATACAAACCAGATCAAAACCATTCAATTAACAACTAAAACACAAAACCCTTTACCATTATATCCCAACAAATACCTGCATTTACCTTGCACCATTTCAAAAATTAAAAAAAAGTAAGTAAAAGAAATACCCCTTCATCTCGATAAAATAAAAAGTCCTCGCTCAAAGAAAATTCAAAAGTTAAAACTGGCAAAATTTTGAAGCCACGAAATCACCACGGTATATTGAAAGTGAAAAACACCACCACCTACTATATAGAAGTCATGGGCATTGTATTACAAACTGAATGTAATATAATTCTCGCTTTTCTTCTTCATGTTATTAAAAGTCCAACACGCCTAGCCTACTAGTCTAAATACCTGGTACTCGAGCGAGACCCACGAATTAAGATGCTAATATTTCGTCGTGAACAAAATAAAATCTCGAAAATAAAAAAAAAAAATATAAAATAAAATAATCCAAAAAGGGGAAAGGGGGTGTTATGGCATTCGTATTTTGAAATATTTTGGTATGTACAACTAACACCAACACAAGTACACACATCACGCTGGTATTATTATTAAACGGATAGTAAACTTGGACTCAAGAAGGGGGGTTGAATTAAAATTTAGGATAAAGGGGGGAAGAGATGGTTGGGCCCTAGATGCAAGGCAACCCCTAGCTCCCCGAGGTCACACCCAGGGTGTAGCGATATTTTACGGGGGATATATAAGTCGGACACATTTTGGTCAGAGAATCAGTATCGAACCAACCGTTCCAACGAGCTTTACTATCCAAAATGGTCTTCCAGGTGAGATTTCTTAGTATAATATCTTCAACTAAACCCACCAACTTGGATTAAGAGACAGAGCCATAGAAGAAAGAAAGTGTTTGAATGGTTTAAACACGTCTATGACCGGATTATTTCGCGGTACCGCTATTGTTTTCCCGTGCTTGGTGGCGCGTTGCATTATTATTGTTGTTATCAAGATCGTAATGTACTTAAAAAGACTCGATTTCGGGCCCAAACCAGGAAATTATATTACGAGGGAGAGAGAGAGAGGGAGAGAAAAAACCTAGAGAAAAATGTAGATTACGAATTATATCTGACCCTCCCCCCGCCAATACCGAGAGGAATTAATGGGCATCTTTGTTATGATATATGGGTTACATAAATCCAACACGGTATCATTTTAAGTTCCTTTTACAGTACACCGTCGTTCTCGCCCTTGTGGCTATCGCCTCAGCCGGAGTTATCGCCCCACACGGTGGCACCAGTGTCAGTTCCCGCAAGCAAGACGTAAGTACTTAACTACCAAGTAAAACGTAACCCAAACCAAACCCAGACGTAACCCAAACC
>JAEQBA010003894.1:0-10936 GCA_019434445.1 Phalangium opilio
GAGATTCGAAACGCATCAATTATACAAGGATACTTCGCACGAACGAAGAGAAAAATTGATTGATTTCACGGAATATTATCTAATGATGAAACTGTACAAGCTAGTTTTTGGTCAGATATCATCGGAACACGAAGAAAATGATTTTAGCATTCAAATAGGATTCGAAAATTAAATTGGGTCAACTCCCAACATTGGAACTTGAAATTAACGAATTGAAGCCGAAATACGGGATTTAATGGATAAAGCCATCACTGACATCATGAAATGGATTCCAAAAGAAACACTCAAGAAAAACTAGCTTGCATCGTTAAAGCAGTAAAAACATCTCGGTACTTCAAGTATCTCAAGGTGGACCAGCAAGCGCTGATGAATTCTCCCGACTTTAGTTTACTTGTTTTGAAAGCGAATCCTCCTTTATTGCAATCCAACATAAAATACATCACTTCCTTTAGCAAACCTGCTAGATTAATGAGCGGAGAAGCAGGATACTACTTCACTAACTTATGCTGCGCAGTTTCCTCATTGAAAAACTTACAGCAGAGTCTTTAAGTTTACCCAAGAAGAATTGACAGCTATATGTCGGAGAGGCAGGCACTTCCCCCAGGGGTTTTAGAAGAAAACGCCTCATTATCGGAAGGTCTACGTAGAATGTATCGTAACCTCGCATCACTATCCGATCTCCAAACGAGACAAGAGAAAAAATGGCGGAAGCAATTCATCTTCAAGATCAAATGGATAGTTTTCGGATAATATCAAGAAAGAAATTGACTCAGTTTTTTCCGATCTCCGTTGCTTTTCAAACCATATAATGTTCCTCGTGACGTCGATGTTAATCTAATCCAATGGCATTAAGACCAAGAATCTTGGCTGAAAGGATGCAGAATGATACTGCGGATATACACTCGAACACGCTGAAGAAATACTCGTTTCTTTAGATGATTTGGCTAAAATTACGGAAGATACGACGATACTACTATCCCAACCAACTTCGGACGATACAATAGGCGACCCTTCCATTGAAGACATTGATAAGACTGAAGTACCGAAAGCAATTCCTTTACCGAAAACAGCTAGTCAAATTTACGAAGAACAAGAGAAACTGTCCAGTCATTCCCCTTTATCTCGTACAAATAACGGGCCATCATTTATTCTTTCCGAAACTAACCCTGAACATTTGGTGGTGATGGAAAATTCTGATATAGGAGCGACCGCATCATCGATAGACTCTTATAATAATCCAGAATCTCTATCTTTAGCCGAAATACCAGCTTACGAACCCGCCCCGATCCTCTATCACCAGCAACTACTGGTTTCAAGAAGCCCTAAATTTACCCCCACCTTTAATACCCCAAGTCGTAGATCCAGAATGATATCTTTAATAGTGATGAAAATATTGTAATTTTTAAAATAAAATACCTCCTTGTGAAAAAAAAAAAAAAAAAAAAAAAAAAAAAAGCGTCAGTCTCATTATCTGAAGGTCGTGAGTTCGATCCTCACTCGGGGTACTATTTTGGCGCTGATTTTCGTTAATAGAATACTTGATTGATAAAGAGTTGACATGTTCTAATAACAGCCTCGGTAGCGCAGTAGGTAGCGCGTCAGTCTCATAATCTGAAGGTCGTGAGTTCGATCCTCACTCGGGGCCACTTTTTGGCGCTGATTTTCGTTAATGGAATACTTGATTGATAAATAGGTTAATGGATCTAATAACAGCCTCGACAGTGCAGTCGGTAGCGCGTCAGTCTCATAATCTGAAGGTCGTGAGTTGGATCTTCACTCGGGGCGTGATTTTGGCGCTGATTTTCGTTAATAGAATACTTGATTGATAAAGAGTTGACATGTTTTAATAACAGCCTCGGTAGCGCAGTAGGTAGCGCGTCAGTCTCATAATCTGAAGGTCGTGAGTTCGATCCTCACTCGGGGCATGATTTTGGCGCTGATTTTCGTTAATAGAATACTTGATTGATAAATAGGTTAATTGGTCTAATAACAGCCTCGATAGCGCAGTCGGTAGCGCGTCAGTCTCATAATCTGAAGGTCGTGAGTTCGATCCTCACTCGGGGCATGATTTTGGCGCTGATTTTCGTTAATAGAATACTTGATTCATAAAGAGGTGACATGTTCTGACAACAGCCTCGATAGCGCAGTAGGTAGCGCGTCAGTCTCATAATCTGAAGGTCGTGAGTTCGATCCTCACTCGGGGCAAGATTTTGTCGCTGATTTTCGTTAATAGAATACTTGATTGATAGAGAGTTGACATGTTCTAATAACAGCCTCGGTAGCGCAGTAGGTAGCGCGTCAGTCTCATAATCTAAAGGTCGTGAGTTCGATCCTCACTCGGGGCATGATTTTGGCGCTGATTTTCGTTAATAGAATACTTGGTTGATAAAGAGGTTACATGTTCTAATAACAGCCTCGATAGCGCAGTAGGTAGCGCGTCAGTCTCTAAATCTCAAGGTCGTGAGTTCGATCCTCACTCAAGGCAAGATTTTGGCGCTGATTGTCGTTAATAGAATACTTGATTGATAAAGAGGTGACATGTTCTAATAACAGCCTCGGTAGCGCAGTAGGTAGCGCGTCAGTCTCATAATCTGAAGGTCGTGAGTTCGATCCTCACTCGGGGCATGATTTTGTCGCTGATTTTCGTTAATAGAATTCTTGGTTGATAAAGAGGTGACATGTTTTATTAACAGCCTCGATAGCGCAGTGGGTAGCGCGTCAGTCTCATAATCTGAAGGTCGTGAGTTCGATCCTCACTCGGGGCGTGATTTTGGCGCTGATTTTCGTTAATAGAATACTTGGTTGATAAAGAGGTGACATGTTCTAATAACAGCCTCGATAGCGCAGTAGGTAGCGCGTCAGTCTCATAATCTGAAGGTCGTGAGTTCGATCCTCACTCGGGGCAAGATTTTTTCGCTGATTTTCGTTAATAGAATACTTGATTGATAGAGAGTTGACATGTTCTAATAACAGCCTCGGTAGCGCAGTAGGTAGCGCGTCAGTCTCATAATCTAAAGGTCATGAGTTCGGTCCTCACTCGGGGCATGATTTTGGCGCTGATTTTCGTTAATAGAATACATGGTTTATCAAGAGGTTACATGTTCTAATAACAACCTCGATAGCGCAGTAGGTAGCGCGTGAGTTCGACCCTCACTCGGGGCATGATTTTGGCGCTGATTTTCGTTAATAGAATACTTGATTGATAAAGAGTTGATATGTTCTAATAACAGCCTCGGTAGCGCAGTAGGTAGCGTGTCAGTCTCATAATCTAAAGGTCGTGAGTTCGATCCTCACTCGGGGCATGATTTTGGCGCTGATTTTCGTTAATAGAATACATGGTTGATAAAGAGGTTACATTTGCTAATAACAGCCTCGATAGCGCAGTAGGTAGCGCGTCAGTCTCATAATCTGAAGGTCGTGAGTTCGACCCTCACTCGGGGCAAGATTTTGGCGCTGATTTTCGTTAATAGAATACTTGGTTGATAAAGAGGTGACATGTGCTAATAACCTACTCGATAGCGCAGTAGGTAGCGCGTCAGTCTCATTATCTGAAGGTCGTGAGTTCGATCCTCACTCGGGGTACTATTTTGGCGCTGATTTTCGTTAATAGAATACTTGATTGATAAAGAGTTGACATGTTCTAATAACAGCCTCGGTAGCGCAGTAGGTAGCGCGTCAGTCTCATAATCTGAAGGTCGTGAGTTCGATCCTCACTCGGGGCCACTTTTTGGCGCTGATTTTCGTTAATGGAATACTTGATTGATAAATAGGTTAATGGATCTAATAACAGCCTCGACAGTGCAGTCGGTAGCGCGTCAGTCTCATAATCTGAAGGTCGTGAGTTGGATCTTCACTCGGGGCGTGATTTTGGCGCTGATTTTCGTTAATAGAATACTTGATTGATAAAGAGTTGACATGTTCTAATAACAGCCTCGGTAGCGCAGTAGGTAGCGCGTCAGTCTCATAATCTGAAGGTCGTGAGTTCGATCCTCACTCGGGGCATGATTTTGGCGCTGATTTTCGTTAATAGAATACTTGATTCATAAAGAGGTGACATGTTCTGACAACAGCCTCGATAGCGCAGTAGGTTGCGCGTCAGTCTCATAATCTGAAGGTCGTGAGTTCGATCCTCACTCGGGGCGTGATTTTGGCGCTGATTTTCGTTAATAGAATACTTGGTTGATAAAGAGGTGACATGTTCTAATAACAGCCTCGATAGCGCAGTAGGTAGCGCGTCAGTCTCATTATCTGAAGGTCGTGAGTTCGATCCTCACTCGGGGTACTATTTTGGCGCTGATTTTCGTTAATAGAATACTTTGTAACCGTAAAGTTTTAAAAGTAGGAAAGGGGCCTAACTTCACGATTCCACAAAGATAATTAAATAAAAACTAGAAAACTAGAAGTTCCCAGGTTACCCGCTTAAAGATCTTATTGATCAAGACTAAGTATTTACCAGATAGTCCATTCTTGTAAATAAAGCGCAGTAGTAGAATAATAACTTTTACTATTTATTAGACACGTCTGAACTTGTCCGTGAATACAAACTAACTGCCCTTTAGCAGGCGGCGGCGGGGGTTTTTATCCCCGCCAAATTATATTTTTTAACAGAAAGGAGCTAGTGGCGCTTAAGGCGCCACTTGTGAGCAAAATTGTAATTAAGAATTTAGATGTAGCAGACGACTTCGGAGGAATGTGGAGGCCGTCGTTACATCCTCCCCCCCGGAAAAAGTCGTCTGCTCATGAGGAGTCAGACTCCGGCTCCCGCTGCTCCGGCGATCTTCTGGCCGCTGAAGGCGCGCTTTCCATCTTGGTCCGCTAGCGCTCCGCTTGGGCCGTGGCTTATGGCAGTTCTTTTCATGGTGTCGTCCCACCTGGCAATGGCGACACAGGGTGTATCGTTCGTCCGGAACCATGTTTTGGCGGCGCGGCGCTGGTTGAGCGGCTCGTGGAACCCGCGGGTGGTGGTAGTGTCGCCGCTGAAGTCAATGGGCGTCTCGTACCGTTTCCCACGGTTCTCGCGATATTGCTTGCCGCGCAAAGGTGAAGTCACACGAAGTCACATCGGTAATATCATGCGCGCGCAAATAGTTCGCAACGTCCGGGCGAGACCGGAGAGTCTTATGCGGGTATTGCTCTGGAGGATGATAGTAAATGTCCATCTCCGGACCTCCAGGCTTAGGATTCTTCCTCAACACTATCTCACGTCTCCATCCTCTTCGAAAAGGGTTGACGAATCTCATGGGATTGATGGGAACAGGGTTAGACAATTCCTTATCGTCTTCCTCAGATTCGGAGGAAGAACTGGAATCGTCAGGGTGAGATAGAGGAGAGGGTAGAGGGAGAGACTTCTCCCTCGAGCTCCTATCAGGAGAGGAAGATGGAGAGGGTGGAGGGAGAGACTTCTCCCTCGAGCTCCTATCAGGAGAGGAAGGTGGAGAAAGGTCTGGCGGCATCCGATTCACTCGGAAGACCGCGGGAGGATCTGAGAACAGGGCGAATGCGTCTGGCTCAGATTCCTCAGGAAGATCAGAGACTTCTGGGAAGGACTCTGGAACTTCTTCCGACGGGGAATCAGAGGATCCATTAGTGGATGAAGCTGAGGGTTGATGTCCCCTCGTTTCTTCTCCAGACGACTCGGTCTGCGCTTCTTGGTCTTTCAACAGTCGTCGTCTTCGTTCTCGTCGAGTCTCACGACGTTCGTCACCAGTACTGACTCCAGCGTCCTGAAGCGTAGGTACGGACGGTGACGAGGTAGAACTTGAAGATGAACTACTTGACGTTGAGGATGACTGGCCTCCGGCCGGTTGGCAGACATCCTTGTTTGACCAATAAAGCTTGAGATGAGCGATATTCTCAATCCCTTTATTTTCTCCGGTTTCTGGGTCTTCTAATCTGTATCGCAAGCGGTCTAGCTTCTTCGCGATCTTGTAGGGACCATCCCACTTGGGACATAACTTAGCGGCGACATCACGTGCCGCTTGAGACAAAGGATGCGTCTCTTTCCAGACAAGCGCACCAACGGGAAATTCAATTCCTTCCCGCCTTTGGTCGTAGTAGCGCTTCTGGTGTGCTTGCGCTTTCTTGGCAAGCTCTTTAGACAAGGCTAGTTGCTTTGCTAAAGCTGAGAGCGATGCGGACCTTTCAACAAAGTCCGCTACTGGCATCCCCACGTCTAAGTCCCAGGGAAATCTCGGTTCCCTACCCATGTTAAGGTAGAACGGAGTTCTTCCTGTCGTGGTGTGAGTAGTCGAGTTGATGGCGAACTGAATGAACGGTAAGTTCTCATCCCATCTTCGGTGATCTCGACCAACGAACATTGAAATGATTTCGCCCAGAACGCGGTTTGTGCGCTCCACGATGTTACTCTGAGGATGATACGGAGTGATGTATCGTGGCTTTACTTTGAACATCTTAAGAATGTCCTTCCAAAGTTGAGAAACGAATTGTGTCCCATTGTCGCTTACGATGGCTTTCGGACATCCGTAGCGAACTATCATGGAGACGAGTTTCTTCGCACACGTTCTGGCGGTGATGTTCTTCATCGGGTATAGTTCGACAAATTTGGTGGCATAGTCCGTGAATACCAGGAGGTATTTATGATGGTGACGGCTTCTTGGTAGAGGTCCCATTATGTCCACCCCCAGCAAATCAAATGGCTCAGAAATGGCCGTAGGCTGCATGAGACCTGGACGTTTTCTATTGCGGGCCTTGTGCATCTGACACAAAGGACATCCGCGGACGTACTCGGTAACGTCCTGCCGGAACGATGGCCACCAGTATCTGGCTCGTACTTTGTCGAAGGTACGATCTCGACCTCGATGCCCAGATAGAGGGTGGTCATGAAATAAGCGGATGGCGTCCCGCCGGAACCGCTGTGGCAAATAGAGTTTGGCTGGTTGTCTACCGTAGGCCTTCCGATACAAGACATCGTTCTTCACTTCGTAGTACCGATGTCTTTGTGGATTATCTCCTGATAACTGGACTATGATGTCATTTGTGGCTTGTTCATCTCGCTGGGCTTTTCGTACTTCTTCCAACGTGAAGGAGTGGTACAATGCGTGATTGGCGGGAGGAGCTAATCCGCTACTGGTTGAGGACGAAGTCGACGTCATTGAAGAGGACTCCGCTGGACTGGAATCTTCTGACGAGGACGGTGACGTCATGTCTTCCAAAGACATGGCTAATAGCGAGACAGGCGCTCTTGATAACGCGTCCGCAACCTTGTTCTCAACTCCCTTCTTGTGTATGATCTTGAAATCATACGTTTGCAAGTACATTGCCCAACGTACAAGACGAGAATTCGGCTCTTTCAGTGTGAACAACCACTGAAGTGCTTTGTGATCGGTGATCACAGTGAATGGTCTATTTTCTAAGTATGGCCGGAACTTTCCAACTCCCCAATAAATGGCAAGACATTCCTTTTCCGTGGTGGTATATCTTCGCTGGACGTCGGTTAGTTGCTTACTGGCGTATGCAATAGGCACCTCGACGTCATCTTGAATTTGCGACAGGAAAGCTCCAAGTCCGGCATCACTAGCATCCGTTGTTAGGATACACGGCAACTTTGGGTTGTAAGCCGCTAAAGGAGGCGCCATACAGATCGCATCCTTGATGGCTTGGAACGCTTCCTGCTGTTCTTGATTCCACCGGAACGGAACGTCTTTTTTCTTGAGATGATTTAACGGGGCAACGATCTTAGAGTACTGCGGGATGAATCGAGAGTGCCATCCCGCCATGCCCAGAAATCGTTGGATCTCTTTCACGTTTTTCGGGATTGGAAAGTCCACTATAGCCTTAGTCTTGGAAGGATCAATGTGAATCCCTCGTTCATTGACGATATGTCCTAACACGGTCGCTTCACTCTGCGCAAATCGACATTTCTTCGTCTGAAGCGTAAGTCCTGCTTCAGACAGTCGGTGAAAGACATATTCCAGGGCTTGAAGATGGTCGGCCCACGTACTGGATGGAATGACGATGTCATCCAGATAGACACAGATGGAAAAGTGATGTCCATCCCTGAAGACTTCGTCGATGAGTCGTTGAAACGACGACGGCGCATTGCATAGACCGAACGGAAGTACTTCGAATTCGTACTTTCCCGCATGCGTGATGAAAGCAGTCTTCGCTTTCGCTTGCGGATGGAGATCTATCTGCCAATAGCCGCTCTTTAAGTCCAGTGCTGTAATGAACTTTGGGGCGCCCATTTTTCCTAATAGTTCCTCTATTCTCGGAAGCGGGTAAGGGTCCTTCACGGTTACTTTATTCAAAGCGCGATAGTCGACGCAGAAACGTATCTTTCCGCACTTCTGGTGGACAAGTACCACCGGCGACGCGTAAGGACTAACGGATGGCTTCACGATACCGTCGCGGATCATTTCGTGAAGGTGGTCTTCAATTATCCGCTTTTTCTCGTCACTAACACGATACGCGCGTTGACTAACGGGAACATCGGTGGTAGTGTGTATCTCGTGATACACTAAGTTAGTTCGACCCGCTTTTTCCGAAAATAGTTTAGGAAATCGTAGTAGTAAAGATTTTAAGTCTTCCTTCTGTTTAGTACTCAGTGTAGGCGACGCGACAGCTTGTTCTACATCCTCGATAATCTGAGGTGTTGGAGTCTTTAACCCCGGGAGATTTAACACGAATGGAAACGTTGTTCCGTCAATCTGACAAGTTTTTGTACCGAAGTCCAAAATGGCACGATGTTTATAGAGGAAGTTTTTCCCCAAAATAAAATCGTTTGGCAATGACGGAACGACGTGAAACTCTTGCTTTAGTTTTAACTGTCCTAAGCGGAAGTCTATTCGCGCGCGTCCCTTTGTAAAGGTATAACGTCCATCGCCTAACACTATACACTGAGTCTCTTCTTCTTCTGGAAGCACTAAGTCTGGTTTCAAAGTTTTGACTAAATTACGCCACTGATATAAGCTGATAAAACAAGCATCAGCGCCGGAATCTAGTCTGGTCGCGAAAGTCCCATGCGAATATACGGCATCTATGGCCACGGGAGGATCAACCTCACAGCGACGCACATCCATAGAGCCAATTTCCATAGGGGGCTTTACTTTCGTCGCGCGGCGGGAAGACGATCCCCTTTTTGCCTTCCCGCTTTCGCGTTTCCCGAAGCGTGTTTTTGCGCGACCTCTTGTTTGCTCGGACAGGCGGTAGCATAATGCCCTAAGCATCCGCACTTATAGCATTCTATGTGACTTAAGTCGTTTTGCTCTGTCTGAGCCGGTGTCGGTTTATTGGAAAGTCTTGCGTTTGGCGTCGCAACCTTTGATGTCGCACCTCCCCCCTGCGGTTTTGTTAAAACCGCGGCTGTGGGAGAATTTCTTCTCCCACTGGATTTACGCGGGGTAGACTTTGCACTGTCTCTAGGATACAATGCGCTAGAAGGGGTCGCCCGTAAAATTTCTTCTGTTACGCGGCCCTTTTCTATGAAGCTGCGCATTGTCCTTATGTTGTCGTTAAAGACATGAATGCGTATTTCGGGGAGGATATTTCTTTTGCAAATACCAACGAGTTCTGAGTCAGTGTACGGAACGCGTAAGTTCTGATTCATCGCGGTAATACTCGCGACATACGCGTCAAAAGACACACCTGCGGGTTGTGCAAACTGCGCTATTTCTAGGCGGAGGGATTCCTCCGCTCTTACAGAGAAGAAAGTAGTCTCTGAACGCGCCTTTTACTGTACGCCACGTTAATGCTTGATTTGGCCTATTTAGGTCTCTAAACCAGATTAATGCACGGCCCCTTAATATTTGGGGTAGAAGCGCGATAATGTCGTTTCCCGACATGCCGTGATAATCCGCGAATTCCGTCAAAGTCCGAAGGAATTCCGGCGCGCTTTCACCTTCGACACCGCTAAATATTAAGTGAGGGGGCGGTTTGGCCTATTTTTGGCGGCTGGTCTAGTGCCGATGTTCGCTAACGTAGCTGCAAGTGTGTGAATGGTTTGATACAAAATGTTTGATGCCGCTCCTTGCGGTGGCTGCGGCGGAGGTGGGAGTCCTCCAGCCGCTTGTCCTTGACCATGCACAGGACTATTTCCAAGGCTTGGAGGGGGAGTGTTCCCAGTCGGGGGAGTGTAGACTCCCGGTAGCTGCGCGTTAATCGCGGCGATCAAAGCATGCGGATCGGGCGGATTCATGACGCGACAGTTAATCAGCAAAGCAATGGCACAAGTAGTTCGCACAAGTACGCGTTTAATTAAATTACAAATGGCAATGTCAGTCTAACGGGTCCTGGCAAGCTCGCCACTTTATGTAACCGTAAAGTTTTAAAAGTAGGAAAGGGGCCTAACTTCACGATTCCACAAAGATAATTAAATAAAAACTAGAAAACTAGAAGTTCCCAGGTTACCCGCTTAAAGATCTTATTGATCAAGACTAAGTATTTACCAGATAGTCCATTCTTGTAAATAAAGCGCAGTAGTAGAATAATAACTTTTACTATTTATTAGACACGTCTGAACTGTCCGTGAATACAACTAACTGCCCTTTAGCAGGCGGCGGCGGGGGTTTTTATCCCGCCATCCCCGCCAATTATATTTTTTAACAGAAAGGAGCTAGTGGCGCTTAAGGCGCCACTTGTGAGCAAAATTGTAATTAAGATTAGATGAAGCAGACGACTTCGGAGGAATGTGGAGGCCGTCGTTACAACTTGATTGATAAAGAGTTGACATGTTCTAATAACAGCCTCGGTAGCGCAGTAGGTAGCGCGTCAGTCTCATAATCTGAAGGTCGTGAGTTCGATCCTCACTCGGGGCAACTTTTTGGCGCTGATTTTCGTTAATGGAATACTTGATTGATAAATAGGTTAATGGATCTAATAACAGCCTCGACAGTGCAGTCGGTAGCGCGTCAGTCTCATAATCTGAAGGTCGTGAGTTGGATCTTCACTCGGGGCGTGATTTTGGCGCTGATTTTCGTTA
>JAEQBA010003894.1:13605-49270 GCA_019434445.1 Phalangium opilio
AGTAATTATTTATTTTCCACAAATACATTTAGTAATTATTTATTTTCCCACAACACATTTAGTAATTATTTATTTTCCCACAAACACATTTAGTAATTATTTATTTTCCCACAAACAATTTAGTAATTATTTATTTCCACAAAACATTAGTAATTATTTATTTTCCCACAAATACATTAGTAATTATTTATATTCCCACAAAACACATTTAGTAATTATATATTTCCCACAAATACATTTAGTAATTATTCATTTTCCCACAAATACATTTAGTAATTATTTAGTTTTCCACAAAAACATTAGCAATTATTTATTTCCCACAAATTTTTTAGTTAAATATTTCCATTTATTTCTTTAGAATACATCAATAAATATCTGTGTAGTAATTTTTATATCTCGTAACAAATTCATACGCGTATATTCGATTAAGAGTCATTGCGGTTTTACAAATATTAGTTATTCCAATATTCTAAGTAATTTTAGAATATACTTTGGATTCCCTAATTGAACGCACTATCACTAGGTCATGCTAACTTTTTCAAATTATGAAAAAGACTGCTTTCATTCGCCGACAGAAGAATTTGTTTACGGTTACAATTATTTTGTTTCACTTAGAACTTTGGTCAGTGAGTATTTGTCTAAGATCGCGTTAGCTATTTACACGCCATTATAGTTACGCAGTTTCCAAGTGTCACTTATTTAAAATAAACTTGGTTTCATCCGCGAACGACATAAATGAAGTAGGCCCTAGCTTAGTATCACCAAAAGTGGATGAGGAAAAAAGTTTGAAAGTGGCCAAAGTCGCGAGGCGTCAGAGGTTCGCCATGATTGGCCGTTGAATTGGCTTAGCTATATTAGGCTTATTCACTCCCTAAAAGTAGGCTTTGTGCTAGTTCGCGGTTACCGTCGTCCGCTATTGTGTATGCTAAATTGAATTTGGTCGAATGCGGCCTCGCTCCATGTCTTAAAATTGTAATCTTTGCTCACGGGTGGGTACAATTTTGATGTGTGATTTAACCATGAAGATACCTATGCTTTGTGCAAATAAATACTAGTCTGAACCAACTCGTAGCCATGTCTTTGTTCGGAACGGAATCGTTTTAAATCAGTTTCCGGTTTAAAGTTCCGTTGCGAGGGGTTACATTCCTAACAATTTTCGTTTGATTTTAGTGATGTGCAGTGGTTCTCAAAACTGGAATCTTGTCAGTATCTCGACGGTGAAGACGAAAGAAGCGACACCAAGCATTGCCGCCCACAATCGGAACTTCGCTTCAATTTCCTTGAACCGAGAGTACTTGACTTCATTCTCAAACGTCGCATGTTGTGGTTCCAATTCGATGTGAAAGTCTCTCTCGAACACGCGGTGAAATGCTGTGATTTGGCCGGTTTCCACGAAAGACCGCAATCTGCAATCGTGAATGGGTGAGATGCTTTAATTTTTCATTTCAGTAACTTAAATCAGGTTGCAAAATTTGTCCGCGTGATTAACGCTGACTTTATTTGATAATTTCAAGGTACAAACGACACTTTTGGCCGGGACTTGAAAAATGATGTTCCCCAAAGATTTCAAGTGACACTATGAAGAGTTGACGATAATTATACCGATTTCGAATAAAATACGCGAGTTATTAAAGAATTCGGGTGGATTTCACGGGCACGTAGCGATATGAACATTAACAAAACCCTCATTTAAAGCGTGTTTCGCGATTTGCACGCTTCTCACTTGGACTTTGTTGACAGCGGATTACAAAATGAGCAATTGATTGTTTTAGTGTGTGTCAAAACTAAGCGGTGCTATGAAAATGTCTATGGATCAATCGGCAGTTGGAAGTGGAACTGCTATAAATTCCATTAAACTACGCATCGGTTCCACGAGCAATAACGTAAACACGATACGGAGCTCTTGAACTCGCCATTACGCGCTCGAGAAAAGTTGTATAATAATTAGCATTTTTCCAGCGTTATTAGTCAATGCGCGTGAACGCCAGTTGAGGCATAGAATTATGGAAGAAGACTCAAGTAGCACGAAAACGCAGACTATTCGTGCATTAAGAAAGTTAACGAACCTTTGGTTGATGTTCTTCAGAGCTTTAGGATTCATTGTTGCATTGTTAACTGGGAGCACTAGCGGTTGTTGCAAGTACTTGGCCGAACCAAGATGAAAATGCAATAGTTTCAGCTTTGGCTCATCGAAGCGCGTTAACAAGCCCATCTGTAAAGTTGGCAAATCTGCAAACCATATTTGCTTCCTGACTGTAAATCTCTCGGTTTAAGCTCATTGTCTTTCGCTCGCTGATGCCACAGAGTTTTCATTTCATCGTCAGTCTGTTAGAATTGAAATGTAATAATGGACTTTAGGAATGAGATTAAAGTGTTCAAAAATCTCCACCGATTGTTTAACACGTTCTTCTATTAACTCAGAAATGAAACTTTGGCGTCGGGTACTTTCAATAAATCCGGTATTCCGTTAATGTTTTGTCTCTTCTGAGACGAGAAATTGGCTTTCAAGACTCCGTTGAACAAATTGACGAAAACCACCATTATCAAGAGATAAACTCCAACGCTGAATCGAATCGCCAGTGACGAAGGAATATCTAAGCCTGCACCGACACAAACCAAAAGAACAAGATTGAGTGGTTGAAGGCACTGTTCATTTACTTCACTTTGTTGGACGTGTGGGTGTGTCTGTGTTCATTGTTACATCGAAGGGGAGCGCGTTCGCGGTTTGCAAATCAAAGTAAACGTGTTTGCAAATTTCAAACCCGGTTTCTAGCCACATCATATGATGAACATCTACGATGTGGGTTTTAATTGACCTGGCCTGTTGTTGGCGGTGAAGGTGGTGGCGGCGTCGTGAAAGAGAACTGCTTAGACAGTATAAAATTTTTCGTTCGTCATTGTAGGGAGAGTGAATGGGAGATAATGTGGTGAGGTATATTTTTCCTTCGAGTATTTTAAAAGGATGGGGATTATGATAGATAGGTTAAGCCATATACTCCCTTAAAAATTCCTCTCACCCGTAGACAATAAGAGTTTGACAGCTCCCCTCTTTCAACATTCAAAGAAATCGAGGGAAATTTGAAAGCAAAAGCAAGTATTTACTGACGTTCTTTTTAGAATGGTGTTAAGGCACCGGGATATTACAATTATTAGGGTGTTTTACCGAATTCTTTCACTTTCAAACGCTTCTGGCCATAAGTTCATGTTAGAAATTTATAAGATGCGAAAATTATGTGTCGGCACAAGTCTGTCATAAACTAAAACTTACTGTACGTGAATTAATTGAGCGTTAAGTACGTAATGTTAGAAATTTATAAGAAGCGATAAGTGTGCATCGGCATAAGTCTATTGTTGTAAACTCATCGAGGGGATAATCACTAAACTATCTGTTCTTCGATTCGACGGAATACTACAATTACGGGATAAGTAAATTTATACTGTTAATAATTTTATTCACTGTATATAGCCCAGGACTTTTAGGGTTTGACCTAGAACATTTGAACATAAAGATGAAAATTGGTACATGTGTTATTTTCGAGCCAACAAAAAATATACTAAAAGTCCCCTGCTGTAGAGCGCGAGCTTTCGCCGCCATCTTGGAAAATGGCCGCCGGGAGTGCCAGCTACAATGTATTCCACATTCTTCTTCAAAAATTATGAAAATTGGTACACATTATCACTGGAGCCACATGAGCATCATAGAAAAATTTTACAGCTCTGTGTTCGATAGTTTGGTCGCCATATTGGAAAATGGCCGCCATCAATGCTAGGTACAGTATATTTCACCATGTTGTTGGAAAATTATGAAAATTGACAGATATTATAATCAGAGCTGTGTAAACCTCATAGTAAAATATTGAAATCATTCATGAGATAGTTTGGCCGCCATGTTGGAAAATGGCCGCCGGGAATGTCATTTAGATACAGTATATTATTCATAAATTATGAAAATTGGTAATAATTATGTTGAAGACCGTCTTAACACAATTATTGAATATTGAAGACGTGCTACTGATAGTTTGGGCGCCATCTTGGAAAATGACTGCTTGAAATACTAAATATATCTTTTCGAAATTCCTATATTGAGTAGATGATTTTCATTAACGTAATATACACCAAAAAATAGCCATCTCCAAGTAAATATTATCGACGCCATCTTTGAAAATGGCCACTCGAAAATTATTACCCTAAATTCTGATAGAAAGAAATGTTATTCAAAGCTGTAATTCTGAACATGTTGATTAGGGTATATATTTTAATATGGGGGTTTATACATTCTCGTGTTGTTAAAGATTAGATTTAAGACAAATCTCTAACAGTTCGTTCATATTCATTTCGTCAGCCTGAAGATTTTTTTCACAATAATTGCATGTCAGAGGCCTTGATTAGGCGGAGCACCTAGCTGGGGGCTCGTCATATTCCAAATTGAACCCGCGGAAACGCCATCAAGGCACACGGGATCGGTCAGCGGCCCCGACAAACGCCCCTTGAGCAGGTGACAAAAGCTGGACACCGTCAGCGGCGACCCCAGCAAGATGGTGGTCGGTGACAGGGAAGGATTAAGGCAGTAGGAGGCTCGAAGAGACGGAGGATTTCCCTCCAAGAACATCAGTGCCACACGACCGAAACAATGCATCCGCGACCCTCAGAGGGTGGCCAATAGCGGGGTGAGCCAATTAAGGCAACACCTGGGCGGGGGCAAAGCGGCCGAGCAAAACCTTCAGGGAACGGGGCAAAGTGGCCGGGCAAAACCTTCAGGGAACGGGACAAGGAACGGTCTGAACCAACCGGCACACCGAACTCGGGCCCCCTCCGCCACAAGAAGCCCTTTTGCTCTGCCACAGTTCTTTACACAAGAGGTTCCGCAGTTACAGATAATGAGTATTAAACGTTGGTCTTGAGTGGCGTGAATGGGACTTAGGATTCGGGATCGCGAACCCATCCCCATTCTTCGCGGTTTAAATGGTTTCCTAGCTATTGTATTAGCGGAATAGCTTGGTTCTTTTGCTAGACTATCACACCCGAAAATGGAACGTTTTCATTCTTAAATCTGAAACCATAACGGCACCAAGTAGAGAATCTCAAATGGAGGCATTTGAGAAAAAAAGGTTCAGAGAACACTTCTTTCATTTACATGCTGTAACTGGATGTGGTTATGATAAGGTGGGGTTTAAAGTAATGACAGAAAATCAACATCTTACAAATACGTTGAGAGTTTTTAATGAAAAGATTAAGTCAACAATAGCTAGGAAACGATTTAATCCCGAACAGTGGGGATGGGTTCGCTATCGCTATTTCGGTCAAAGACCCATTCACACCACTCTGATTCCTGCATCAGATATAGCTTCAGTGACTATTTTTAAAGATGGGGTCGATAACTTAGACTTGGAAATAGTTATTTTTATGGTGTTTAATGCGTTCATGAAAATAATCTACTCAGTAAAGACTAAAGAAATATCCAAAAATTTATATATCGGTGATATATTTTGCATTTCACGCAGTCATTTTCCAAGATGGCGCCCAAACTATCAGCACGTCTTCTGTATTCAAGTATGATGTGTAGACGGTCTTCAACAATAAATTTACCAATTATCATAATTTTTGAAAAGTATACTGTATCTAAATGACATTCCCGGCGGCCATTTTCCAACATGGCGGCCAAACTATCTCATGAATGGTTTCAATATTTTACTATGAGGTTTACACAGCTCTGATTATAATATCTGTCAATTTTCATAATTTTCCAACAACATGGTGAAATATACTGTACCTAGCATTGATGGCGGCCATTTTCCAATATGGCGACCAAACTATCGAACACAGAGCTGTAAAATTTTTCTATGATGCTCATGTGGTCCCAGTCATAATGTGTACCAATTTTCATAATTTTTGAAGAAGAATGTGGAATACATTGTAGCTGGCACTCCCGGCGGCCATTTTCCAAGATGGCGGCGAAAGCTCGCGCTCTACAGCAGGGGACTTTTAGTATATTTTTGTTGGGTCAAAAACAACACATGTACTAATTTTCATCTTTATGTTCAAATGTTCTAGGTCAAGCCCTTTTTTAGCCTATCTGTTCTGGCCTAATAGGGTAGGGCATCTAGGGGCTATTCGCAGTGATTTAATGCACGGTAAATCATTTAAGAATTGTAAGAGATAGAGCTATTCACTCATTAGGGTAAGGTATAGAGGGGTTATTCACTCATTAGGGTAAGGTATAAAGGGGTTATCCACTCATTAGGGTAGGGTACGACGGGGCTACTATTACGAGCCCTTGGGTCGTCTTGTTTTTTCTCTTTTGGTTGGATGTTATTTTAACTTTGCGCGTCCTCCATAGATGGCTTGCAAAATATAGATTTATACGGCATCTTTCGTGTTTTGTGTTTACGCGTGCGACGGAGCGAACAGGCAAGGGGGGCTCACGCTCGCTTCGAAGTTTTTCTCTCTCCAACAATTCGTTTGTGTGACGTCACACCGCGGCTCTGCTTGACATAGGAATCAGGGCGCGCGCTCTGAAATTTTGTAACTAACTGCCCCTTAATTTCCAAAATTTGAAAAGCCCGACCCGGCCCGGCCCGATAAATTGTTCGACTCTGGAGACTCGACCTTTTCCCAACATGGCTCCGAAATAAAGAAAGAGTTTTTGAGCAGCGACGGACATCATTGATCCTGGAATTCCCTTGATTCGCTTGTGAATGATATCAATCATCGTTAAGACTCCCATGACGCAAAGCAACCCGCTCCAAATCTGGAAAAGTGTTTTCAGAGGAGCAACGTTTAAGAATTACTTTGCAAATTAATAGATGGCTCTCAAGCAAAGGGCTTAACCTTAACATCACCGGCACTGACAACAGAGTTCTTGAATACGCTTCACATACTTAAATATATACATTCTACAGATTTACACGAAGACCAAATTCTACATATTTTATATACACTCCATTCTAACAGCAGATAATTTGGAACTGAAGGAAAATGTTTTTCCGAGTTGAAACTCGTGCCTCGACGACTAAATCTGATTGGTTGGAGTAGTTTGACATTTCGTAACTCTTATTGTTACGTTACGTTTGGTCATAGCTTACATGTAGGGAACGATTTCAAAATCGCGGTGAAATCATGTTACACCAAAAGTCTGATAAGACTTGGACCACAAGTGTGCGGTGGGTCTCGATAGCAGCCCACAGGGGCGGACTGACAAGCTTCACACCCATCTGTCAACGTTTCAAAAAGGGCCCCCAAGTCGATCCCTAAATGGAGACAGGAATAGGTCCTTATAATGCAAGTTATGTAACATAAATTTTCTTATGTGTATTTTTTAATTCGACATTCAAAACACACAAAACTAAGTCAAGAGTTTTTGAACTATTAGTGAATTCGTTTATAATATCATTATTTTCAATGGAGAACATAATACTATTTTCACAGGATAATATCATGTTACTCTCCAAATTTTCCTGTATGAAATTTGCAAAAAAATTGGTTTTCAAAATAGTTTTGAAAATATTCGTTCGCATTGTACTTGAGTGCATGGCAGCAACACTACACATTTGTACACTTTGAAGAACCTTTTGTACGCTTTACTTTACATATTATATTTGTGTAGTATATTCAACACACAGCCAAGACAATTAAAACATTTTCCATAACACTATCTAAATCGAATTCATTGCCACCACTGTCCACGTAACTAAAATCTATTTCTTCGTTTGGTAAATTTTTTCAGTTGCTTCCCTCACATGTTCGTCGAGTCTAATACCATGAACAACCCCTGGGACTCGCAACGGAAGCTTTCTACTTTTCGTATTTTTCTGTTACGCACGATCCTAGCGAACCTTGCGGTATATTAAGGAAACTTTTAAGGGGTACCGAATTTCTTGTTTACTATTTAAAAATGGCGGATCACGACGATGAAGACGAGAATGAAAATGTTAAAGCGTACATATTTTTTTAACTACTATATTGCAGATATGAAGCTAAAGCAATATGTTATTAGGCTATTTTATCATAAATGCACATTAAACCGTTGGGACCTCGGCTTCCGAATATAGAAGAAAACCATCTTGTTTCTTTTTTAAGCGACCGGAAGTTCTGTAAACCCTACATGTTTCTATCCGTTACAGCTTGGGGACACCCTTGTCGCGAAAACAGACTCCGTGGAGGAGAAGGCGCTGGAGCTTCATCTTCATCTAAGCATCCTCCTATAAAGCAACTTTACTTAAATCATCAGGCGGAATTTTAAGGTCGAGTTTAGAATAACAGAAAGAAATTAATAAGTCTCTTGATTAATTTAGCGTCGTTTTTAACGCTACTTAAAGAACATAACCGTTTCAGAGAGTAGGGTTGACTGTCTAAATTTGCAAAACTTGTTGGATGTAGTTGACTTACTTCGTTTAAAATGCTCTCATAGTAAGAGCTTAAGAATTGTGTCACGTTCTTGTTGAGCGCCTAAAACCTTTTAACATGGAGTTGAAAACCTTAACTTCAAATTTTTTCCCCGGAGTTGAAGGAGCTTCGTCTCTACCTTTCTCTCCGGCCATACGTTTTATTCTGCGTATAGCTTTAACCAGGAATGTATGGAGGGGCTGAAATGGCTAAGGGGGCTCTCGTTGTACCCTTAATGGTGGAAACATAAGGCGAGTCCTTTTTTTATCTTGAGAAGTGTAGCTCCTCCCCCTACGTCTGTTTAGCTGTCTACCGGAAGGCGAAAAATTTCATGACTCGTTAAAAAAGGCATTTCAGAAGTGACCTTTTAAATTTTTTAAAGTTAAATGCGCTGATTCGCCGCCGTTTGCAGTCATATTCGATTCTGTCAGCCTAGGCATAGGACCTAGGGTATAGGGTGGAGAATTATAGCAAACAAGTGTTTTGGCAGCCAATGAATGAATGAAAATAATTTATTGGGTAAATACGATTTTTACGTCAGGCTATGACGTCACTAGCATAAATTAAGCCACGCCTGTTGTTTCCAAGATCATTTCACGCCGATTGGGATTTGACCTTAGCCATTCCAACCCCTCCATACATTCTTGCTTTAACCTTAAAATACTTTCAATTTTTAAATCATCCAAGTAAACATCATTTTCAAAAATCTCATTGATTTTTTCGAAAAATTTGGATGCATTTAACTTGACGTGTTCGAATTTCTTCCTCAATTTATTGTTCAAAATGCTCAGTGGGCCGGTGCCCCAAGTTTTTAGAAAAATTATAGGACATTTTAAAATTTTATAGGACAATGTCCAGTGTCCTGTGCTTACTTCCAGCCCTGAATAATAGTGGAGTCAAAACGATAAGCATATCTATTTCTGCTCTGTAAATTATTAAATGAAAATTATCTTATGAGATACGTAACTATTATGAGTTAGTGAAGGTTTAATTTTCAAATATGCAAAGACCGAAAAGGAGGGCCCCATTGACTGGGGCCCCACTGCCAGTGGGAGTTGGGGCCCTATTGTCAGTCCGCCCCTGGCAGCCCACAAACTAAATGAAGTGTGTTACCACACATAGCTGAAAAGGTCTTTTCGTCTACCCAACATACACAGCAACCCAGCTTTCACACATAGTGCCCTTTCCGCCTAAAAATGAATCTCTCACTCTAGCTACCTTGCCCGCATTCCCTATCCTTCTCCCCGCGTTAACCCCAGAAAGGCAGAAACCGTATGAAATAGAAAACATTTTAATTTGAAACGATTTCAACAAATGGGCTTCGCTACAGCTGTCCATCAAATTAAACCAAATTGTAGGGTTGCCGCGATAACATTGTTGTTTACCAATGTCCGACTCCCAAGAGCCGGAGCAGGGGTCCCGACTAATTAGTTTTACGTCCGTTCGAAGTCAGATAAACTGCTGCAAACGCAAACAAAAGCCCCAATGTAATTTTTTTTATCGAAATTCTTTGCTTAATCGGTATATAGCCGCACTTGTTCCTGGCGTACCCCGGCCACAAACACACAAACAAACACACGTACAGATCATCAGTGCAATGCAAGGTCCGCTTACAAAACCACACCTAGCAAAATTACCTGTAAGTTAGCGATTAAAATTATGCAATGAAAAAATAACCGTAATTCATGGTATTTTATATTATAACAGGTTTATTACCGTGGTAATTTACGTAATATACCGGTAAATTATCATTGTAAAATTTGTAAAATTACGGTTATTTACGTCGTACTCTCTATACTTACACCTATGGAAATAGTTTTTAAATCGTTGAAGGCTCCGACTGGAGCAGCGTTGAACGTCACATGTTTGGCAGACAGTAATGAGTGAATAGCGCTTTCAATGCTTAAATTATTTACCGTGCATAAAATCTGAGCCTCTCGATTCCCTATTCTAAACAGTGATAAAATTATTACCGTAAAATTTACTCATGCTGTAATTCTAATATTCCGGCGAATTGAAGAACAGGTAGTTTTAGTGATAATCCCCTCTATGCCGATGCACACTTATCGCATCTTATAATTTTCTAACAAGGACTTATGCCCAGATGGGCCAGAAACCTTTGAAAGAGAAAGTTTAGTTATAGTGATAACCCATTTTAGTGATTATCCCCTCGAATAACCTTTAGCAATGCTTAAATAATCAAACGCATAACGCTAATTTAACACTATGTTAGCTCTATCTATACCCACATTTGAATTAACTGCCAAAACGTACCAGTCAAACATAACATAGATGACGATAGCTACCGAACGACAACGAAACACATGAGGAGCGCAGTAGGAAACTGGGAAAATCATTATCTATTTAATTAGCACATAAATAAAAAGATAATAAATATAAAAACCCCAAACATACAAATTCATAAGTATCCGACCCCACAGATAAAAATTCAAAAGTATCCGACCCCACAGATTAAAAGGTACCCACCCCACATCACCCCGACATTTTAGAGTTAAAACTAAACGATAAAAATACACAAATATCCGACCCCACAAATAAATAGGGCCCTCCCTCATTCCCGACCCTTTAGAGATAATTTAAAGGAAGCAAACTCGCTATTTATCTCAAGCCTTGATGGTACAGTGCCTTGCTACGGCGCGAGTGACCCGGGTTCGAATCCCGGCTGCTTCCAAATATTTTTTAATTAAAATAAAATCTCTAACCGAGCTCAGTTACCCCTATGGGTGGGTTGAGGAACTATCGAGTTCCTTTTAAGCTAAAATCTAACGATAACGAAAGCGAAAACCCCGGCCACAACTACAGCTCGGGTCATACTAAGAGCCTCATCGTAAACTACGATGTGGCTAAAAATGGCAAGTGAACCTGGAAAAATCTTGTACCCTCAGTGGCCCCTTTCTTTCTGAACCAATCTCCTGCTAATACACCCTTAGTTAGCGCCCTAGTCATATGGTTTTGCGTCATATTTAATAAATTGTAATGTGATCAAATTTCTCCAATATAACCCATTAAATCATCACATGTCCCCGTGACCAATTTTTTCCTGGATAACTGTTGCGTTAACTCTTTTGTTATTTAATAATTTAATGGTTCAAAACGGAAGAGTGCAGTTGTTTTAAATTGATAAAATAACATCAAAACTATTAACAAACTTACAAAAATTATTACGTAAATTAAGTTGAATGAAAGCGTTTTGGAAAAGAGTGTCTTGTTGGCACCCAGGTTATGTAAAATTCAGAAGTTGTAGGTACCATATA
The DNA here is from genome assembly GCA_019434445.1 of Phalangium opilio. Lineage (NCBI taxonomy): Eukaryota > Metazoa > Arthropoda > Arachnida > Opiliones > Phalangiidae > Phalangium > Phalangium opilio. Next base: position 25,263 of record JAEQBA010003894.1, read on the forward strand.
TTTGAGAATAATTGCTCCGAATTATCTTTAAGTCGCGTTTATATTAATCAGCGCAATCTCAAATGTATGTGTACCAACTAAGATTGAATTCCATCCAAAATTAAGTTAAATGAAAGCTTTTTGGTAACATAGTGTCTTGTAGGCACCCAGGTTATGTAAAATTCAAAACCTGTAGACACCCAGGTTATGTAAAATTCAAACGTTTTAGGCACCCAGGTTATATAAAAATCAAAAGTTGTAGGCACCTTATATTTGAGAATAATTGCTCGCAATTAACATTAAATTGCGTTTAAATAGAACACCACATTCATATAATCAAATTAGGTTTCATTACTTTAATAGTTAAATAAACGCATTTTGGTAAAATTCAAACCCATATGGGCGAGGTTTCCTTTAGCAATATTTTGAAGGCACTCTAAGCGTAAGTTTAATTGGCGGCAATTTATTTTTTATAGTATTTAATTTGATTCAAATAGCATTATACTCCAAATTAGATTTAATTTCATACTTAAATAATTTAAATATTCATATTTTGGTAAAATTCTTACCCCGGCAGACAAGATTACAAAAGTCTTGTTGCCTTCCTCAGCTAAAGTATGATTACTACTCGTAATTAACTTTTAAATTGCATTTAAATTGAACACCGCAATCATTTCACATAAGGTACCCAATTATGTTTAATTTCTTGGATAATTAAGTTAAATAAGATCATTTTGGTAAAATTTTATTTCATAATTAAATCTTGTAGACACAACTCAATTTGCCGCCATTAAGTATTATTTGTAATAAAAAATTGAGGATCGGCGAATTAAATTATACGTACCAAATTAGATTTAATTTCAGCCATAATTAACTGAAATAAACATATTTGGTAAAATTCCAACCCCTATAGGGGCTCTTCCCAATAATATCATAGGAGGGATAAATTAACAATGATAGTTAAATATTAATTTCCTCAGGACCTTCTGACAATCTTGAGCATATTCAGAGCTTATATATTTATAATAAAGGCAGGAAACTGTTGAAAACGGGACTGTATTTAAAATAAACAGAAAACGACTACAATAGTAGTTTTACTACTGTAGGAATTTGTAGACACCCTTGATAAATTTGTAAAATAGTGTTGGCCCTTATGGCCCTCTGGATTAGGCTTGCTTGGCAACTTGAATAGTACACAATGAAACCGAGGGTGGGGCACTTTCTTCAAACTTAGGGCTAAAATGTTATATTTATAGTGACAAACCTTCATGGAATCTGTATAACTATCATTCACGGGTATGTACCTTAAAATATAAACTCAATTAGGAAAGCGTTTTTTACAACACCAAGAGCAAAACCAAGCGGGAGTACCGCCACTACGAACTTTGACCAAATTTCATCGAAAATCAAGTTTGCCAAGGGTGAATTTAGAATCCATAAAATGAATACTTTTTGGTGAGAAACACTAAATTTACCCATATAGATAACGTAGAGATGTTTTTACAAGTGAGGGTAAAATAGGAACCGTTATGAAGACAAGTCACGCAAATACAATTCCCGTATTAGCTACGTGTGGTTGGGGGTGGGGAGGGCGTGTTAGCTTTGGATGAGCTAATGTAATACATTAGTCGCGTTATTTCTTTCGCTAAGGTAATATTCGAGATTACCCAACAGTTGGGGTACTTTAAGTTATTACCACGCCTAGCTAAAAAGGTCCTTTCGTCTGTCCAGTCTCCACACACAATCCACAAACATACACACTTGCGGATCATTATCTGAAATGTCTTTCACACTCGTAGCTAAAAACCGATTACAACAACCGATTTATGGTCAAAGACAAACTATAATAAATAACAGCAACACAGCCATTATAAATAATCAGTGCGTGATAACTGTATATTTTGGAGAAAACTGTTCATTTAGCCTTATCATTATCATCAAAACAGAGCCGTTAATTTAATGCCAACGTTCATTTCTAATCATGGAAACAGACTTGGATTAACAGCGCCAAACGAGGAGCCAATCACCCTCAGATTCCCGGTCCACCTATTACGAATTACGCGCTATAACTCTAGCGCTGTCAAGAATAGGCTTTTAAATATTACGCGTCAAATTTTTGCACAAGCGAGGGTGCAGACTTGTTCACTGATTACGCTGAGTGGCTGGCCCCTCGACGCCAAGTTGGAATAATTACGAACATGGTATTTAACCAAACACTAAGCTCACAAAACTTTTGCCCATTCACACGCACGTTTGCATTCCGTCTTAAAAAATAAACCAGCGTTACGACGCCATGAAGGCCCGTTTTCAATCAAGACTTTTTTGATAAGAAAAAAGGTCTTTGCGTCTAAAATAATGTTCAGTCAAAAGCGGAAACGCAAATTGTAGATGGTTTTCGGACAAGTTTCAAATTCAACATTGTTCTTGTCGCACCACGCCGATATTACGTTTAAATCAGCTTGGAGTCTCGCGCAGTAATCATAAGAATTAATTAGTTTACAGACCTTATGGTCATCCGCAAACGCTATTAGTTTTGAGTGTTTAATTAAATATTGCAAATCATATACGTATAAATTAAATAACAATGGGCCAAGAGATGAACCCTGTGGAACCCCGCAATTTACCGTGTATTTAACGGAGGTAAGTATACCATTACACTTAATACGGTTTATTCTCTGATGTAAGTAGGAACGAAACCAACCAATAAGTTCATCACCAACACCTAATATGCGCAGTTTATCTATTAAGTATGAATGGGAAACACGATCAAAGGCCTTGGCCAAGACAAGATAAATAACATCGACTTGTCCACGACTCTCGACTTCCGGTGCCACGTAGTCCATGAAAGCCGCATGGTTCGTGTCAACACTCCTCCCCGGAACGAAACCATGCTGACAATCATTAGGAAAGGCTTTAAACCACTTTTGTACTTTAGTATGTACTAACATGTCAAATAGTTTGGCTAGTGTAGACAATAGAGATATGGGACGATAATTTTTAACGTCGCATGCTGCGCCAGACTTAAAGAGAGGGGTAACCGCCGCTTCTTTCCAAATGGTAGGGAATGTCTGGTTAGTGACAGATAAATTAAATATATGAATAAGTGGTTCTAGTAAAAGGTCACCGCAACCTTTTAAAATAAAGGCGGGTATTCCATCAGTACCGGTTGACTTTTTGTTAGGGAGTTTCATAATAGAACTATGTATGTCATCGCGAGTGAAAAACATATATAATAATAATAATAATAATAATAACCATTATTTGCATAGCGCGGCTCCAGTGGATCCCCTACAAGTTGACTTTCCTTAAGAACTCCATTTTTGGCTTGGCGAAGCTAGAGGCACTTGTGGGCGGGATTTATACGTGCATGTATGAATCCCGCCCACTAGCCTTTGCTAAGCCAAAACCGGAGCTCAGGAGGACAGTCCCCATGTAGGGGATCCACAGGAGCCGCGCTATGCTTTAAAGTTTAAATCAATCGAAACCTTAATTACCGGTATAATAGCTATTTTTATAATATTGAACAATCATTACTGAAGCCATTGTTGCAACTATTCGCCTGTAAAATGAGATATTATTCCTGACTTTAAATTAAGGGCCATTTTCAATCAACGTTTCCAAGAATTTGGCTTTCTTATTTTTATTATTATTATTATTATTATTATTATAAGGTTGGGAATTCTCTCATTCCCCGAATGTTAAGGGTTGCCGATCTCGGGGTTATCTTCGATAGTGCCTTGCTTTTTCAGGAGCAGGTAACTAGTACCGTCAATCGCTGCCGAAGGACATTGGGAGTGGCTTTAAAAATATGTAGACCTCTCAAATCACTTAAACACTTCCGACTGCTTTACCTCAGTCTTGTCCGCTCGCGACTTGTTTACGGTTCGATGGCTTGGAGTGGCTGCAGTTCTTACCTACGGAAATTCGTAGAGGCTGTTCAGCGTAGATTTGTTTCCTATGTACATACATTCTTCTTGCGTAACCTAGAATACGACTACCTTTTGTTGTTAAATCATTTGGGTCTTCCGACCATAGACTGTCACTTGGCAATGATAGATATTAAATTCCTCCATAAATTAATTCATAATCGCATTACGTTAAGTGAGCTACTTGTTAAACTAAACTTTTTGGTTCCCCTTGGTCTTCGTAAAAAAGTAACTTTTAATGTGCCGTGTAAAGATCTGAATCCAATTTATCGCATGCAAAAAAATTATAACAACTACTCTCACCAATTCGATATCTTTTCAATTAAACTCAGACAAATTTGTTAGAAATTATAGTTTTTGTAAATATCATGTACATACTTTTGTATTTATGACTCTCATGTGTATATTCTCGTGAACTCCTAGTTTAGTTTTTTATATACACAATAAAAATGCATTTCATTTCATTTCATTCATTATTATTATTATTATTATCAAAAATAAATAGGGGAAAGTGTCGGACTCTCTCCTTCGTCTGTGACATGTATTTGGAGGGGTGAATGCATACTCGCGAAATCTGTTTCATCCCCCTCGCCCATTCACCACGTACCTAAGATAATTTGTGACATTGCGCGTGAAGAAATAGTGCGGTTTTATTTTACATTAGCTGCTTTTGACATAGGCAACCGTGGCCACTGCAGTTTATCGCCACAATTTAATTTGATGATGTACATGATTGTATTAATTTAGTTTGCTAATATAGATGTTATTTACTAATATTAGAACGTTTTAGCTTATAATGACAACCCTGGGCTTAAGTTTAAACGAAATTCTTAAGGATTTTAACTATGTGTTTTTTAATTAAATGATGATTTCAAGAACATCTGCGTCATTTTTAATTTAATTTCAGCGTGCTAACGTTTTAAACAAACCTTAACCTTGTTCAAACTTCAAACGCGAAAATAACACTAAAGAAAATAGAATCGAGCGCGGAGGTCCGAATGCCAAATTCTCCCGTTTGGTGGCGTACGAGCGTTATTTTCGGGAAGAATGACATCATCAACTACAAATCTGATTGGCTGATACCATTTCGCGCGCTCGAGCGTCTCGAAATGCATGTCAAGCTAAGGTAAAGGCAGGAAAATTTGGCAGTCCGACACTTTCCCCTATTTATTTTTGTTATTATTATTATTATTATTATTGATCAGCAGACGATGCGTTGAGTATAAGTTTGCCGCTTCGCTCGCGCTCCGGTTTTTGCTCCTAATTTACAGTCCCTTGTTCGTTCTGAATCCTGTTTTTTGCACCTAGCGTCTTATAACGTCTTTCGTTAACGGTAATTAAAATTAATTTTTACTTAAGTTAACTTTTATTCGTTTTTTCGCAGTTTTTCGAATTTTTTTTGCGGCAGCGGTTTGCCATAGTCGCGCCTAGGCTGCGACCGGACTCATAAGTCGTGCCGTTTATTCCGCCGGACTTGTGATGCACTATTTCCTATAACTGTCTACCAGACCTACTTCAATAATTGCTAATTCTACTAGCATCGTCTGCTATTTTCGATTTGAGCCTTTCGGGCTCGATTATTCTTAATTCTACTGATGCCTGCGGCTAAGGACCCATGTATTAGCTGTGATAAACCTCTATTTGGCAAGCAGGCTATTGTGGTCTGCTCTGGTGGCTGCACAAGGCGTGCTCATAAGACCTGCAATGGGGACTCTTTTACCTGCACGAACTGTAAGTCATCGAACCGCTTATCGCGCAGTCGGCAACAATCACGCACGTCACTCAGCTCTTTATCTGAGGAAGGTAACCTATCTCCAGCCTACAACGATGACATCAGTGACTCTAATCCAGGTCCTAAGAAACCCTGCTGATATCAATGACCTACTCACGAACCTGCTCCGCCCGGACAGTCTAACTCGCAAACCTAACTCCATTTTGGACAAATTGCTGCAGAAAATGGACGCCCTCGAAACTTTAGTGCTGACCTTGGATTCTCAAGTTGTTGAGTTAACAGGCTCTAATAAACAGTTGCAGAAGGAGCTTTCTGAGCTCCGTGAATCCAATACCAACATCCGGCGTGACACTCCACCGACGCTCCCTCAGGGGCGATCCTTCACTGCAGCCGCCACGCATTTCCCTATGCTTGGATTGCTTCCACCCTCTACATCAGCAACTTCGGGGCCACCACGCCCACAGTCCGTGGTTTTTCCACCTACATCTCAGCCACAACAGCGCGTCCGCAAGCCGACAAAATCGGGCTCAGCGGTAAACTCTAAAATAAAAACTGCGAGTAGACAGCCTCAACGACAACGCAAGGCCCTATTCGTCAGCTGGCTCGACCCCGCTCTGCTCTCTTCTGACTTGTGTAAAACACTTGTCGAGGACGAGGGAATTCAGTCGGCTATATGCGTCCGTCTGCGGCCGAAAAATCCCAACGCCTCTCACTCCTCTTTTTATGTTACCTGCTCAGACGAAGATGAGTTCTCCCGACTCTCTGATCCTGATATCTGGCCTGTGGATTGTATAATCGCAGACTTTGGTGGGCCACTCCGTGACGCGTACAAGCACAGTAGTGAGCTCCCTCCGTCGTCTCCAACGATCCAGCAATAATGACATTGTCGATTGCCTACCAGAACGTCCGCGGCTTAAGAACCAAGGCTAGTGAATTTATGGATAATGCGATTTCTCTTGACTTTGACATTATATGTTTAACAGAGACATGGTTTAACCAAGAACACTTTAATGCCAACTATTTTCCTGATACTTATATTGTATATAGAGCAGATAGACCGGATCTTGAATATAAAAACGTTCGGGGTGGTGGCGCCTTAATTGCCGTTAAGAAGTCACTAGTTACTATAAGGCGCCATGATCTTGAGGGCGTCGCGGAATGCGTCTTTGCGCAAGTTAAGTTGCGCTCCGACGAGACCCTCTTGATCGGTGCGGTCTATTTTCCCCCATCGGCCAATGACGCTAATTACTCCACGTTTAGGCAACGACTTCTCCAGGACTTACCAGACCAGGATACTAATTTATTGCTTCTTGGTGACTATAATTTACCTGGTGTGCACTGGGCGACTCACGACACTCTGGGCTGCACCACCCCTACTGTAAATAAGGCGCGTCACATATTTGAAATATGTTACTATTATAACCTCAAGCAATTTAATGAGTTAAAGAACTCTTGTGATAATATTTTGGACCTATGCCTAGCCAATGTTAATAACTTAGATATTTCATCTTTGTGTGATCCATTTGTTGCCCCGGATGCCTATCATCCTCCCTTTCTGGTAGAGTATGTGATTCCGTCATGTCCTCAGCCTAACACGCCGGAAAAATTTTATAAGTTCACGAAAGGGAAATATTACCAACTCTACACCACTTTGCGCGATTCCAATTGGCTGACCATTTTAAATTCCCAGGATGTTAATTTTTGCGCTACCATATTAACACGTTATTTAAAGTGCGCTATGGATGCTGCCATACCTATGCAGATTGGTAATAGTTCGTCTGCGTTTCCTAAGTGGTATTCCTCTGAATTGCGTACTGCTATACGTAGAAAGAAGTACCACTTTGGAAAATATAAGCGTTCTGCTTTCCTACCTGATTTTATAAATTATAAAAAACAAAGGGCTTTAGTTAGACGATTTGCAAAGCGTGACAGAAATATTGAGAGTAAGCGTGTTTGTGAGGAAGCATTGGCCCACCCTAAGAAATTTTGGAGTTTCGTTAATGGGAACATTAAGAATAAGACGCATCTTATCTCCCTCAAGATTAATAACGAAATGATTACTGACACAGACATACTTGCCACTAATTTCGGCGATCATTTCTCACGTATTTCAATTGATAGCACGCCTTCCCATGATCGTTACACTTATGATTCGTCCAATACTGAACATCACCCGTTGTCCTCAATTACTTTCACGCAAAATGACATCTACAAAGCAATCTTAAAGCTGCCCAATAAGTTGTCTACAGGAACAGATAGGATACCGGCTTTTATTATTAAGGGTTGCGGCGACATTTTACTGCCAATACTTGCTCATATCTATAACTTATCGATAAGTAAACAGGTATTTCCCACTATTTGGAAACAAGCGGTGGTTTCCCCCATTTATAAATCGGGCTCTGCATGCGACGTTAAAAATTATCGTCCAATTTCGCTTTTATGCACCCTTGCTAAATTATTTGACATGCTCGTACATGCTAAACTGCAAGAGTGGTTTAGTGCATTTCCTTTTGAAAGTCAACATGGCTTTGTGCCGGGTAGGAGTGTGGACACGAATCATGCTGTGTTCATGAATTACGTGGCCCCATTGGTGGAAAATCGTGGCCAGGTCGACGTCATCTATCTCGACCTGGCTAAGGCTTTCGACCGTGTTTCGCATCCTTATCTGCTGGATAAGATGCGAATCTTGGGGGTAGGCAGTGAACTTATTGGGTGGTTTCGCTCATACTTAAGTGATCGTACAAACATGATTAAATGTAATGGTGCCTTAAGCTCTTTTACTTACCCTATAACATGCGGTGTACCACAGGGTTCATCCTTGGGCCCTTTATTGTTCAACATATATATATACGATCTACAATATTCAGTAAAATCCTCCATGCTAATCGCGTTCGCGGATGACCATAAAATCTGTAAATCTATTAACTCTCGCGAAGATTGCACTAAACTCCAAAGTGATTTGCACTCTATTGCTTCATGGTGTGACGCCAATAACTTGCCAATTAACCCTACCAAATCGACTCAGGTAACCTTCACGAGGAGAGTGGGCAGAGAAATCTGCAATACATACACCATTGCAAATACAACTATCCCCCAGAAATTTCAGGTAAATGATCTAAGCGTTATTTTTGATCGTGCCTTGCTTTTTCGCGAGCAAGTGACGATTACAGTTAATCGCTGTCGCCGAACTCTAGGCGTGTCCTTAAAACTATGTCGGTCTCTAAGATCGTTAAAACATTTTAAACTGCTCTACCTCAGTCTAGTACGATCGCGACTTGTTTACGGTTCATTGGCATGGAGTGGCTGTAGTTCCTATTTACGACAAAGAATAGAATCGGTTCAACGGAAATTTATATTATACGCCCATACGTTCTTCTTGCGAAATCTCTTATGATTATCAATTGTTACTAATTAGTCTTGGCCTTCCATCTTTAGCCCACTTACTTGAAATAACTGATATTAAATTTCTTTCTAAATTAATTAATAATAAGATTAAATTAAGCGACTTAGTCGCAAAACTTAACTTTTTAATTCCCAATTCTCTCCGTCATACCGTGACATTTTATGTACCTATGAAAGTTCTTAATCCAATTAATCGCATTCAGAATACGTATAATAAATATTCCCATACAATAGATATATTTTCAGTACCGATCAAAAATATTCGTTAGTACATTGTTAATCTCTCTCTCATGTATATAACTACAAAAGCATTTTCTGTAAATATTGTATTGTTAATTTATGATGTCTGTCTATATTCTCGTGAACTATATGTTTAGTTTTTTATATAGACATTAAAAATCTATTTCATTTCATTTCATTATTATTATTATTATTATTATTATTATTATTATTATATATGTTTTTCACTCGCGATGACATACATAGTTCTATTATGAAACTCCCTAACAAAAAGTCAACCGGTACTGATGGAATACCCGCCTTTATTTTAAAAGGTTGCGGTGACCTTTTACTAGAACCACTTATTCATATATTTAATTTATCTGTCACTAACCAGACATTCCCTACCATTTGGAAAGAAGCGGCGGTTACCCCTCTCTTTAAGTCTGGCGCAGCATGCGACGTTAAAAATTATCGTCCCATATCTCTATTGTCTACACTAGCCAAACTATTTGACATGTTAGTACATACTAAAGTACAAAAGTGGTTTAAAGCCTTTCCTAATGATTGTCAGCATGGTTTCGTTCCGGGGAGGAGTGTTGACACGAACCATGCGGCTTTCATGGACTACGTGGCACCGGAAGTCGAGAGTCGTGGACAAGTCGATGTTATTTATCTTGTCTTGGCCAAGGCCTTTGATCGTGTTTCCCATTCATACTTAATAGATAAACTGCGCATATTAGGTGTTGGTGATGAACTTATTGGTTGGTTTCGTTCCTACTTACATCAGAGAATAAACCGTATTAAGTGTAATGGTATACTTACCTCCGTTAAATACACGGTAAATTGCGGGGTTCCACAGGGTTCATCTCTTGGCCCATTGTTATTTAATTTATACGTATATGATTTGCAATATTTAATTAAACACTCAAAACTAATAGCGTTTGCGGATGACCATAAGGTCTGTAAAATAATTAATTCTTATGATTACTGCGCGAGACTCCAAGCTGATTTAAACGTAATATCGGCGTGGTGCGACAAGAACAATGTTGAATTTGAAACTTGTCCGAAAACCATCTACAATTTGCGTTTCCGCTTTTGACTGAACATTATTTTAGACGCAAAGACCTTTTTTCTTATCAAAAAAGTCTTGATTGAAAACGGGCCTTCATGGCGTCGTAACGCTGTCGAGTTTTAAAGTTTTAGAATCGCAAATGTGCGTGCGAAACAAAGCGGACTCTAAAATGGCATTAATAACACTCCGTGATTGCTTCTCGTATATGCCATCATTTCAAAAAGTAATTATTCCAACTTGGCGTCGAGGGGCCAGCCACTCAGCGTAATCAGTGAACAAGTCTGCACCCTCGCTTGTGCAAAAATTATGACGCGTAATATTTAAAAGCCTATTCTTGACAGCGCTAGAGTTATAGCGCGTAATTCGTAATAGGTGGACCGGGAATCTGAGGGTGATTGGCTCCTCGTTTGGCGCTGTTAATCCAAGTCTGTTTCCATGATTAGAAATGAACGTTTTAAGAAACATTATTAAGGCTCTGTTTTGATTGGATAATGATAACAGCTAAATGAACAGTTTTCATTCGACTCTTCGGTCGATTTCGGAGGTAAAACTCGATTTGACTTCTCATGGTGAGGACACGCTATAGAATCGATGATTTTGTGACTCTAAATCGGAGCATAAATTTGCTGTTTGACAAGGGGCTTCTATTTGCTTAAAATATGAAAGAAGAGGTCTATAACGTAAGCGTATTCAGTTTCTCTGAAAAGGTAAGTTATCAATATCTGAAAACGGTTTAGTTGTGAATATTGTACAGATAGTGTTCGTTGTGACATTAACTTGACGCTGTAAGATTGACGAAATAGTGCATCGGAGTTTTTTGAGTTTGAAGAAATTGCGCATTGAGATTCCGTGTTCCAGACTATAGTTGTGAACTTTATGATAGCATATTGAATTTAATCCTCTTATTTGAATGGAATTTAAATTTGTAAAATAAAATTTAATTGCGTAATAAATTTTCATTTCTTAGCCGCTTTGGGATTTACCTAAATACTCTCTCCACAGAATGGTTTATTACATATTTGAAAATAATAAACGTCTCCGGTAAAGTATGCCAGGTAACCGTTAACCAAGAGCAAACGGAAGTGGCGTACAATTCTCAGCTGTTAATAATTGCCTCGAATACGCTTCTGAGCAAAAACAAATTTAATCTTGCCCGTACACTCTAAAAATTTATCGTAAAATTTACCCCAAGTAAAACGATTCCGAAAAATGCTACTAACCGGAGTTAAATTCACTGCTTTTACAAATTTAAGTCTATCATTAAATTGTGTCCTCCCATTGGATCGAATCCCATTCGACCGCATTACCAATCGACCGATTTTATCTGAAATATGATTTTAAATCCCGCCGTTTGTGCTGTTTCTGCCTATTGGGATTTTTTATTAGGAATATTATTATTATTATTACTATTACTTATAAGGCTATATAAGTTAATTTAGCGATAGGAACTTTCGTCTCACCGTGGCGCAGTGGAAGAGCATCGGACTACCGTGCGACAGTCCTTGGATTGATTCCCCGAAAGAACAAGTAAACTACGTAATAATAGTTTCATGCAATTGATTATTAATTTCATTTGAACTTAATTGCAGTTACGTTAGACAATGTGGGAAACTATAATGTAATAAAAAATACTATTGCAATAATGGCCTTTGGATATTTGAAATATTTTGCGTAAATTTTATTAAAATTACGCTAATATTATAGAGGGTTAAGGTTAGGTCAGGGATAGGTTTATTTTTTTAAGACGGAATGCACAACGTGCTTAGTGAATGGGCAGGAGTTTTGTGAGCTTAGTGTTTGGTTAAAACCTGTTCGTGTTATAATATCTATGAAGACTTTTACTCAATTTTAACTCACTTTTAATTTTCTTGGGTCTTCCCCGTTTTTTTTCAGTTGCAAGCCCTATGTCTTGTGTAACTTCCATTCGGTCTAATGGGACATTCGGGCCAATGGGCCAGCAGCGATTAAATGATATTAATTATTATCGAATAATTGGCATTAAATTAACGGTTTGTTGCTTATGAAATTTAAGGTTACGTCTTCTCCAAAATATACAGTTATCACGCACTGATTATTTATAATGGCTGTGTTGCTGTTATTTATTATAGTTGTCTTTGACCCTTAAATCGGTTGTTGTAATCGGTTTTTAGCTACGAGTGTGAAAGACATTTCAGATAATGATCCGCAAGTGTGTATGTTTGTGGATTGTGTGTGGAGACTGGACAGACGAAAGGACCTTTTTAGCTAGGCGTGGTAATAACTTAAAGTACCCCAACTGTTGGGTAATCTCGAATATTACCTTAGCGAAAGAAATAACGCGACTAATGTATTACATTAGCTCATCCGAAGCTAACACGCCCTCCCCACCCCCAACCACACGTAGCTAATACGGGAATTGTATTTGCGTGACTTGTCTTCATAACGGTTCCTATTTTACCCTCACTTGTAAAAACATCTCTACGTTATCTATATGGGTAAATTTAGTGTTTCTCACCAAAAAGTATTCATTTTATGGATTCTAAATTCACCCTTGGCAAACTTGATTTTCGATGAAATTTGGTCAAAGTTCGTAGTGGCGGTACTCCCGCTTGGTTTTGCTCTTGGTGTTGTAAAAAACGCTTTCCTAATTGAGTTTATATTTTAAGGTACATACCCGTGAATGATAGTTATACAGATTCCATGAAGGTTTGTCACTATAAATATAACATTTTAGCCCTAAGTTTGAAGAAAGTGCCCCACCCTCGGTTTCATTGTGTACTATTCAAGTTGCCAAGCAAGCCTAATCCAGAGGGCCATAAGGGCCAACACTATTTTACAAATTTATCAAGGGTGTCTACAAATTCCTACAGTAGTAAAACTACTATTGTAGTCGTTTTCTGTTTATTTTAAATACAGTCCCGTTTTCAACAGTTTCCTGCCTTTATTATAAATATATAAGCTCTGAATATGCTCAAGATTGTCAGAAGGTCCTGAGGAAATTAATATTTAACTATCATTGTTAATTTATCCCTCCTATGATATTATTGGGAAGAGCCCCTATAGGGGTTGGAATTTTACCAAATATGTTTATTTCAGTTAATTATGGCTGAAATTAAATCTAATTTGGTACGTATAATTTAATTCGCCGATCCTCAATTTTTTATTACAAATAATACTTAATGGCGGCAAATTGAGTTGTGTCTACAAGATTTAATTATGAAATAAAATTTTACCAAAATGATCTTATTTAACTTAATTATCCAAGAAATTAAACATAATTGGGTACCTTATGTGAAATGATTGCGGTGTTCAATTTAAATGCAATTTAAAAGTTAATTACGAGTAGTAATCATACTTTAGCTGAGGAAGGCAACAAGACTTTTGTAATCTTGTCTGCCGGGGTAAGAATTTTACCAAAATATGAATATTTAAATTATTTAAGTATGAAATTAAATCTAATTTGGAGTATAATGCTATTTGAATCAAATTAAATACTATAAAAAATAAATTGCCGCCAATTAAACTTACGCTTAGAGTGCCTTCAAAATATTGCTAAAGGAAACCTCGCCCATATGGGTTTGAATTTTACCAAAATGCGTTTATTTAACTATTAAAGTAATGAAACCTAATTTGATTATATGAATGTGGTGTTCTATTTAAACGCAATTTAATGTTAATTGCGAGCAATTATTCTCAAATATAAGGTGCCTACAACTTTTGATTTTTATATAACCTGGGTGCCTAAAACGTTTGAATTTTACATAACCTGGGTGTCTACAGGTTTTGAATTTTACATAACCTGGGTGCCTACAAGACACTATGTTACCAAAAAGCTTTCATTTAACTTAATTTTGGATGGAATTCAATCTTAGTTGGTACACATACATTTGAGATTGCGCTGATTAATATAAACGCGACTTAAAGATAATTCGGAGCAATTATTCTCAAATATATGGTACCTACAACTTCTGAATTTTACATAACCTGGGTGCCAACAAGACACTCTTTTTCCAAAACGCTTTCATTCAACTTAATTTACGTAATAATTTTTGTAAGTTTGTTAATAGTTTTGATGTTATTTTATCAATTTAAAACAACTGCACTCTTCCGTTTTGAACCATTAAATTATTAAATAACAAAAGAGTTAACGCAACAGTTATCCAGGAAAAAATTGGTCACGGGGACATGTGATGATTTAATGGGTTATATTGGAGAAATTTGATCACATTACAATTTATTAAATATGACGCAAAACCATAGGACTAGGGCGCTAACTAAGGGTGTATTAGCAGGAGATTGGTTCAGAAAGAAAGGGGCCACTGAGGGTACAAGATTTTTCCAGGTTCACTTGCCATTTTTAGCCACATCGTAGTTTACGATGAGGCTCTTAGTATGACCCGAGCTGTAGTTGTGGCCGGGGTTGTCGCTTTCGTTATCGTTAGATTTTAGCTTAAAAGGAACTCGATAGTTCCTCAACCCACCCATAGGGGTAACTGAGCTCGGTTAGAGATTTTATTTTAATTAAAAAATATTTGGAAGCAGCCGGGATTCGAACCCGGGTCACTCGCGCCGTAGCAAGGCACTGTACCATCAAGGCTTGAGATAAATAGCGAGTTTGCTTCCTTTAATTTATCTCTAAAGGGTCGGGAATGAGGTAGGGCCCTATTTATTTGTGGGGTCGGATATTTGTGTATTTTTATCGTTTAGTTTTAACTCTAAAATGTCGGGGTGATGTGGGGTGGGTACCTTTTAATCTGTGGGGTCGGATACTTTTGAATTTTTATCTGTGGGGTCGGATACTTATGAATTTGTATGTTTGGGGTTTTTATATTTATTATCTTTTTATTTATGTGCTAATTAAATAGATAATGATTTTCCCAGTTTCCTACTGCGCTCCTCATGTGTTTCGTTGTCGTTCGGTAGCTATCGTCATCTATGTTATGTTTGACTGGTACGTTTTGGCAGTTAATTCAAATGTGGGTATAGATAGAGCTAACATAGTGTTAAATTAGCGTTATGCGTTTGATTATTTAAGCATTGCTAAAGGTTATTCGAGGGGATAATCACTAAAATGGGTTATCACTATAACTAAACTTTCTCTTTCAAAGGTTTCTGGCCCATCTGGGCATAAGTCCTTGTTAGAAAATTATAAGATGCGATAAGTGTGCATCGGCATAGAGGGGATTATCACTAAAACTACCTGTTCTTCAATTCGCCGGAATATTAGAATTACAGCATGAGTAAATTTTACGGTAATAATTTTATCACTGTTTAGAATAGGGAATCGAGAGGCTCTGATTTTATGCACGGTAAATAATTTAAGCATTGAAAGCGCTATTCACTCATTACTGTCTGCCAAACATGTGACGTTCAACGCTGCTCCAGTCGGAGCCTTCAACGATTTAAAAACTATTTCCATAGGTGTAAGTATAGAGAGTACGACGTAAATAACCGTAATTTTACAAATTTTACAATGATAATTTACCGGTATATTACGTAAATTACCACGGTAATAAACCTGTTATAATATAAAATACCATGAATTACGGTTATTTTTTCATAGCATAATTTTAATCGCCAACTTACAGGTAATTTTGCTAGGTGTGGTTTTGTAAGCGGACCTTGCATTGCACTGATGATCTGTACGTGCGTTTACATTACTATACTTATGAGAACCGCGACGAGAAAACACACCAATCCTGTGGGGACCGTAGTCACTTATGGGGACGCACACCCTGGTCCCCATTAAACCCAAAAAAAACATATGCTCAAATTAATTATTTTTTGATTTTAATTGCTTAAAATTAATTTTTAAAGTGGTCCCCACAAAGGCGGTAAATTACACATTGCCGATTTTGTGTCACACACGGACTGATAATAGCGCCCCCTTATCGGTCCTCGCAAGAACTAAAAAGCACACACTACTACTTCCGGTATGAGTGAAGGCCCCATAAAAGCGGTATTTTAACAATGATCATAAAAATTAAACACAAACGCACCGTTTTCTTTATTTTGAGAAGATAACCACATGAATACTTGCTATCTTAACTAGCTCTTATATAAAACGACTAAACAATATTAGATACGACAACTTACGAAGTTTACTATTATTCATTTATATGAAAAATAATAATTCAACGTTAAGAAAAGGGTCCCCATAGCGGATGTAGTAATTTAAATTTAAACACAAAATGTGATTTATTTCAAATTTCAATTTAACAGAAAGACATCAAAAACACGAAGATATTTCTACTTCGTTATACGATATGTAATTAAATCGCATTATTTTCACCAAAAGCAAAAAACATGAAAAACCGTTGGCTCAAAGGTCCCCATAAAGGATTTAAAAATCCAAAATTACACACAAAATGGTTTAAATTATAAATTTCAAGAAAAAGGTTTTTTTAAAATAATTTTATACACGACAACCTTCGAAGTTAACTTTTATTCATCTCTTTGAAAGATAATAAAAAAAACGTTGGGAATGGGGTCCCCATAGCGGATGTAGTAATTCAAATTTAAACACAAAATGTGATTTATTACAAATTTCAATTTAACAGAAAGACATCAAAAACACGAAGATATTCCTACTTCGTTATACAGATTTGTAATTAAATCGCATTATTTTCACCAAAAGCAAAAAACATGAAAAACCGTTGGCTCAAAGGTCCCCATAAAGGATTTAAACATCCAAAATTACACACAAAATGGTTTAAATTATAAATTTCAAGAAAAAGGTTTTTTAAAATAATTTTATACACGACAACCTTCGAAGTTAACTTTTATTCATCTCTTTGAAAGATAATAAAAAAACGTTGGGAATGGGGTCCCCATAGCGGATGTAGTAATTCAAATTTAAACACAAAATGTGATTTATTACAAATTTCAATTTAACAGTAAAATATCAAAAGCACGAAGATATTTCTACTTCGTTATACGATATCTAGATAAATCGCATTATTTTCACCAAAAGTAAAAAACATTAAAAACCCTTGGCTCAAAGGTCCCCGTTAAGTATTTAAAAATCCAAAATTAGACACAAAATGGTGTAAATTATAAATTTCAAGTAAAAGTTTTTTTTTAAATAAACACGACAACCTTCGAAGTTAACTTTTATTCATCTCTTTGAAAGATAATAAAAAACGTTGGGAATGGGGTCCCCATAACTTTTGTATTAATTCAAACTTCAACACAAAATGTGATTTACTACAGATTTCAATTTAACATAAAGAAATCAATAACACGAAGATATTTCTACTTCGTTATACGATATTTAGATAAATCGAATTATTTTCACCAAAAGCAAAAAACATTAAAAACCGTTGGCTCAAAGGTCGCCGTAAAGGGTTTAAAAGTCCAAAATTAGACACAGAATGGTGTAAATTATAAATTTCAAGTAAAAGGTTTTTTTTAATAATAATATACACGACAACCTTCGAAGTTAACTTAACTTTTATTCATCCATATGATAGATAATAAAACAACATTGGGAATGGGGTCCCCATAGCGGATGTAGTAATTCAAATTTAAACACAAAATGTGATTTATTATAAATTTCAATTTAACAGAAAGACATCAAGAACACGAAGATATTTCTACTTCGTTATAGGATATCTAGATAAATCGCATTACTTTCACTAGAAGCAAAAAACATGAAAAACCGTTGCCTCAAAGGTCCACGTAAAGGATTTAAAAATACAAAATTAGACGGAAAATGGTGTGAATTATAAATTTCAATTACAAAGGTTTTTTAAATAATTTCAGACACGACAACCTTCGAAGTTTACTATTATTCATCCATATGAAAGATTATAAAAAAACGTCGGAAAAAGGATCCTCATAGCAGATGTGGTTAGTGAAATTTAAACACTAACTGGAAATTATTACGAATCGGCAATCTAGGTTAATTACCCACCATCGGTAATCTAGCTTAATTTTCTGCAATCGGTAATCTAGCTTAACTTCCTTTAATCAGTAATCTAGTTTAATGATGATAATAATAATAATATTAATAATAATAGGCTTTTATTTAGGATATACCTTTAAGAATTTTCTTATTTACAAAAGTGTCCTGCTTTTAAGTTAAGATTTTAAAATTAAAGAGAGAAAAGCTCTAATTTTTCTGCTATTAGTCAAGACAGAAATTAATGACTTCTTATCCTGGATAAGAAGTCATAAACTTCTGCTTAAGACTAGTAAGATTGTTCAAATAATTGTTTATCTTATCTATAACAAGTTTATAATATTGTTTTTGTTTGATGTCCATTAGGAGTCTATTCCCGAGCTCTATACCCTTATGCTTCAAGCTTTTATTTCTATATCTGGAGACGTTTTCTGTATAGAAGTTATTTGTTGTGCCACGAGTTTTTACGTTATTATTTGTTGTTTGAAACCATCCTTCAATAAAGTCAGGGTAATAACTAATTTTTATTCTGTACATGAATTTCAGCACTTCTAGGTGGTAATTATGTTGCAGAGATGTAATATTAGCTTTTGCGCTGGCAGCTGTAAGTGAGTCAAATTTTTGCGCTTTAGCTATCATCTTGATACACTCTTCATGTTTAGCAGTTCCCCTGCTATGTTCACAAAGCATTCGTTAAGCATGTTTGCTACAGTTTCTGGATCTTTGTTTTTATTGGCCTTGTATTCCATCTCCGTTATAGGTTTTGCTTGAGGTATGGCTTAATGGTTTTCCAAATATTGGTCGTTTCATTACTGCCGATTCCAATATTAATTTTGAAGTATCTTGTCTTCTCTTTATGGATAAGAGCGTTGACCAAGTTTGTCTGTTTTCTGTACATATTTTGGTACTCTTCCTTATGAGCATGGTTTACTGTTCTTGTCTTAGTCTTGAATTTGTCTCTTATGTGAATTTGATGTTTTATATTTGAGGTTAGCCACGGGGCGCTTTTAGTAGATACATATTTTTCTCTTAGCGGAGCATGCTTGTCCAGGTGGTCAATTATTTCATTTTGTAACATCTGTAGGCCCCTTTCTGGGCTGTCAATGGATTCCTTAGCCTTGTTTAATTTTGTATGGAGTTCTTGAACGAATTTCGAGGTAATTTTCTTATGCAGTTTTATACTCATTTTCTTCCTTATGATCCATGTTAGGTCATGGTCAGATGCTCCACATGCCTTTACTATGGCCTCTGTGATTCGTTCCGGGTGATTTATATAAATATGATCAATCAAACTTGTTGAGTTTAGGGGATGTTATCATTTGTATGAAATTCCCCAGTGTCTTGAGAGGTTGTCTTACCTTTGCCGATAGCGTGGTGGCCGAGGGGGAAACCACTAAGAAAATTTTGTACACCTGATTTCAGATTTCAAATGACTTCAATTGAACTATCGTAGACTTCATTTGACTTCAAAGACTTCACTAACTGTATTTGACTTCAAAGACTTCACTAACTGTATTTGATTTCAAATGACTTCATTAAAATTTATAAAGACTTCCAGAGACTTCAATATAATTTGAAAAGACTTCAAGTGACTTCAATACAATTTTTAAAGACTTCAAGTGACTTCAATATAATTTATAGACTTCAATATGACTTCAACATAATTTATAGACTTCAATGTGACTTATATTTAGTTTGTAAAGATTTCAAGTGACTTTAACATAAGTTAGTGACTTCAATAGAATTTATTGACTAGAGCCGATTTCTATTTTTCTCCTCAAGACTTCATTAAATTGAAATAATTGAAAAGTATCTATGTACTTTGCTATTAAGTACTAAGGTGCAGAGCAACCAAAAGCAAGTATCGATGCCGAATTATATGGCGCAGATACAAGCCCGAAAAGTATTGGTCCATTTGATCGCCGCTTATGTCTCACTCTAAAGAATTCTGCGGCGTTTTACGCGGGAAAAAATATGATCACGTGATCGGCCGCCATTTACGGAAAGAAGAATTTATATGGCATAGCTAACTCGATCACGTTCGTCAGCGCGTGGGCTGTGTTTTTGAAAGTGATTATCGTCTGATTCATACTCGGATTCATGGTTCAGAGAACTAGATGGCGCAATTTTTAAATAGGCAGCTTTTAAAACTCAAAATTAATAAAAACTCAAAATTAATGAAAACTCAAAATTAATAAAAACTCAAAATTAATAAAAACTCAAAATTAATAAAAACTCAAAATTAATGAAAACTCAAAATTAATAAAAACTTTAAAATTAATAAAAACTTTAAAATTAATAAAAACTTTAAAATTAATAAAAACCTTAAAATTAATAAAAACTTTAAAATTAATAAAAACTTTAAAATTAATAAAAACTTTAAAATTATTAAAAACTTTAAAATTAATAAAAACTTTAAAATTAATAAAAACTTTAAAATTAATTAAAACTTTAAAATTAATAAAATCTCAAAATTAATAAAAACTCAACATAGCGCGCGTGCAGGCGAGTAAGATTTCATCGGACCTCGCCTCGAGATTCCAGAATGGAAATTTACCGCAACCCCAGGTTATTAAACTCTGAACTTTTACTTTAGTTGTTAAAACTCGGCCTTTCATCCTCGAACCAACTCTTGGTTTAGTGATTTTTAATCTATCTAAGAAACCTTGTTTTTCAGTCGCCAAGGTTTTAGTGCCTAATTATCTCTCCCCCCCTTCAAATGAACTATTTCTTCCCCACAGACCCAATCTTTAAGAAACGATAAGAGAAAAAATTCATATGCAAGGAACTTCATGAGACTTGAATAGATTTGAAACGGAATTTCAATAGACTTCAAGATATTTTTAACGGATTTCCTTGGACTTCAAGAGATTTTTCAAGAACTTCATATGACTTCAAGAGATTTTTCAAGAACTTTATATGACTTCAAGGGACTTCATCAACTTCGAGAGATTTCAAGGGGACTTCGTATGACTTCAAGAGGACTTCGTATGACTTCAAGAGATTTCCAAGAGACTTCGCGTGACTTCCGAGATTTCAACCAAATTTTGCGATTTATAGAGACTTCAAAAATAATTTATGGACTTCAATCGTGATTTCAAAAATTTTGTACACCTGATTTCACAAGTGGTTTCCCCCTCGGACTTGATCCCCTACTACGAATGAAAATTTGGACGTATCTTGTCAACTTAACTGAAACGATGCAAACAACGATCATTATCACGAAGCACTATATAGAGGAGGCCAAAGATGCTAATATCGTACGATCACTTATTAATTTTATAACTATTTTCAAACGATTTAATACTTCAAAAACCCTGTACTTGATAAAAGCCATCTTGTTAACTTCCACAAAATATTAAAGTTCAAAATGATAGCTTTCAATTACCAAATCGGGAAAAAACCTTCAGTTTGTCTGTATGTTTTGAAATTTAATTATATTTACAGATTGGTGCAATGAAAGAGGGTCAAATATTGATTGAAGCGAGTCCATCTCTTATAATGAGAACATTTAAAGTAAATAATTTAGAATCCTGCTTTGTAAAAATGTGGGTTATGGCTAAGTTCAAGTTACAAAAGAAAATGGTAAGAATTTTTGGATAAAATCCTTTAAAATCATTTAGAATTGGATAGCTCTAGAGATATTTGTAGAAAAGTCTAACCTACAGTAGCTAATATAAATTGTGATACTCTGAAGAAGTGGCACGTATACCAATCTAGGTTGTCCGTAATTGCGACGGCCTATACTAGGTTTAGTAATTTTAAAACATTTTAATGCTTCAAAAACCCTGTTCTTGATAACGGCCAACTTGTTAATTTACACAAAATATTCAAGTTCGCCGAATAAAAATCACTTCAGTTTGCTTAAATTTTTTGAAATTCTTTATTTTTAAACTATTCTTAAGGACCTTTGCTATTTAATTCCTTATCCCCACTACTACATATACATAAACACATAACATGTTATCGCGCATGGTTTAATAATTAAATCTACCTTTCTAATTTCTTAGAAAGAAATCGCAATATTGGAAACCTCGGAAATCACTTCACCGATCCAAAAGAGGGAAGCAAGCCGATTCATTGACGAATTACTCAAAGTTTCCCAATATTACCAGTATCTTAACCGAGTTACTCAATTAGTGAAGAGAAATATCATTTTGAGATCTAGAAACATCCCAGTAGCGTTATTTCAAATCTTCATACCAATGGTATCGCTTATCTGCTACTGCACTGCTATTGTACATCATTTCTCCGGAATAAAAGCGGGAATAATTAACGAAGAAATCCCGCAAAATCTATCAAATCAATTCATTGATAATATTGATATTGATCTCGTTTCATACGTAAGAAAGAATTAACCTTTTAAAATTTCGTTCAACCGTATTGAACGTCTTTCAGAACATGTACAATTTCGAACATGGAATTGAATCGGTTGTTTCGGGACTGAACCACGCAGTTTTACAAATAAGGGATAACTTCTCAGATTGCACTTACAGGCGATTCGAATTGGGCTTGGATGTTGATAACGAAACTCTGATATGCAGTTCTGTCGCCGCTCATTTCGATAACACAAGTAAATTGAACGCAAACAGAAGTAACAGAAAGTGGGGCGCTGGGGTGGATGAAATCCATACGCATTTCTAGTATGAAATTTACTAAGCGAAAAGTTGCCTTTTCTCTCTAACGTGTTTGGTCGATACAATAGTGCTAAACACATACTAGAATACTTTTCGTCCTTGGTGATTATCAGGGTTTAAAAAAGCAAGGTTTTCTTTTAAAAAAAGCCAGCCCACAAGGGGGTATTTGGGTTATTTTGGGTTTCATATCTTTATAGCAGTTGCGTGCATGGTAGAAATTGTCTTTCAAAAGTAACTGCTTAACAAAAAAAAGTCTTAAAATGTTTTATAAAAAATAATAAACAATATTAAATGCTACTTTTGAAGTTGAAGCAACAATTATCTCTAAAATGAAATTAGTCTACCATTCAAATTAATCAAAATTGAAGATCTTAGTGATTATTTTATTAAGTGGGTTTTTTATGGTGGGTGAAACCCAATACAACCTACGGTTTTTTTTTTTTAATTCGAACCCTATAGCAATGGTGGGCAAATTCGCGAACTTCTGAAATGCTTGTCACTCTCACTCTATGAATGATAATTCTATTAACTGACCCTTCTCACTCTCACTCACAAACTGAGAGTGAAATCACGGGAATTTGAAAATCTCACTCCGCTCCGCGGGAAAGTGGGGCGCGCGCTCCGATTTCCTTCATTACCAGAGAGTGAGAGAGTAGAGATATTTGTTCACTCTTTATAGAGAATGAGAATCCTATTAATGTTATGACTCTCTCACTCGGTTTGAAAGGCTTTGAGCTAGGGATTTTTTAGCGAGCGAGTGAAGTCTTGTTTTAACATGAAATGTTCATAAATGTTAAACTTTTCCGAAGCCATAGTATGAAATGTTTACTGGGAAAAAATCTGGTTTAGGAAATCTACTAGATGGATGTGTTTGAATACGAAAGATCTCTAACGAGGGAGTCGTCACTCACAGCGTAATAGCGTACAACATGAGAAAGCTTATTGTTCATTAAGATGATTTGAATGACCTTGTTTATTTCGATGGCAATGATATTTTAACTATTTTAATGACCTCGTTGATTGGAATTATCTTGTTGATTTAGATTATTTGAATGACTTCGTCGCTCTGAATGGCTTCATTGATTTGAATTTTTGACTTTGTTGATTAGGGCTCAGATTAATAACCCCTATCTGAGATTAGGGTTATTTGGATGGA
>JAEQBA010003895.1:0-50241 GCA_019434445.1 Phalangium opilio
AAACTTTAAGCCTAATCATCTCCTGAAATTTTAGTAAACAAAACATTTGTTGTTCTGTGTCGTCTGCTATTTTGTTTATTAACCCATATTTGTTTGTGTTTTTATTTACTGAAGATGATGTCACGATTAAATTATACCCTGAATCGGTCAAACACCTAGCTTGGTGTATTTATTTAGGAACCCGACATTGGTAACACCCTACAGACGCTAGTTGGACCACAAGACATTTAATTTCAGGTTTGAGGCTACGGATGTTATTATCTATTTTTAATATCGCTCTGAGGCGAAACCCCCGCGGCGAATATTCAATAATATTGCATCCTTTTTACCCCCTAAACCACACCCCCACCTCTCCAACTCTTACGCACCCTGGTTTCCCTTTAAAAAGTTCTTTAATAATTTCATAATGAATATAAAGTTGTTACTCCTCTGGTGGTTCTAAATATACCACCATAACCCCATACTGCCTAAGTGTAGTCCTGCCGTAGGGGTTTATAGTAACGGTATTGTCCATTAGAGACAATAGTGCGCCGTGTTAATTAAAAATTTCTCCTCTAAACTGAATAGGGGCATGACCTCCCGCGTTTAACCTCTTGGTCTAGTTTAGTTGTCCATGTGAGACGAAATTTAATAGACCATACGAGAAATCTGCCACCAGGAGGCGCCATTAAGCGTACTACACATAAGCACGTTTTGAAGCGGTGCTTAGCCCCAGAGCTTGGATTACGACCATAGCGACATCTTGCGACGCAATTAACGCGAGAAAACTCATACCCCACGCAACTCTTCAGTTAAACGCGCTAACGTCACGTGTAGTAAGCTTTATAGGAGAAACTTCCCACGGTACATGCCCATAGCAAATACCACATACTTATCAGAGGGTATCACAGGCTTATGATACCACTTGTGGGTTGACTTTGCTCTAGAACTCTGGTTTTTGAGTTCGTCACGATTAGCCTATGGCGAAATGTGATACTTTAATATATTTAACTCGACGTGGGTTGCTCAGTGCTCAGTCTCCCGTGATTCTTTTCGGGATGCGAGGTTTTTCAGAGAATTGAAATTGAAGACTTATTGGGCGAGTCTTCATCGGACTTGTTTTTGACAATTTTTTATTCGCAAACCCACCATAGGAAACGGAAGAAATAATTCAATTTTCTCTTTTTGAAAAAAAAAAATGAAGAAAAAAAGGCAATATATACTTTGAACCATTAATATTACTCAACAACCCCCGTTGTATATGCCTATATAGATTTAAAAATTGAGTTATTACATTTCTTCTATATTATATTGAAGGGGAAATTCGAAATTGAGAAAAAGGCCAATATTGATATTCGAAAAAGAAAAAATGTTATTTATCTTATGTTCCTATATACTGTGTTCTCTGCTTGACAGAAATCAGAACAATATACTGCCAACGGAATAAATCGGTATAGTAAATTGCAGACCATTACATGGAACCGAGTGTGTAATATTGTACTTTTGATTTTGCCATTCAGTAATCATTGTTATTGCTAATTTAGATTTATCTGTAATTGCTCATTATTCATTGGAAAATTACTGGTCAAATTGAATATATCTCCCACATTTTTAATTGTACATAAAATATTGTGTAACTCAAACCTAGACACAAACTATACATAATTCTCCTATTCTGGAAGCTTTGTATAGAATTATGATTAGTTTAAAAAGACATCCCTAGTCTGCAAATCGGAAAGTTGGTCAAATTTGATGATTCCTTCTTAAAAAGGCGAAATCTATTCCTACATCTTAAAAAAAATACGAAAATACGATTATATATCCTAGGCTAGGTTACGATACCAAAACAATTTCTTTTTTTCAGAAAATTCTCAACTTTTTCCTTCAAAACAAGGTGATAAACTTCACGATAAATATATTTGCATATTATTATTATTATTACTCTCTGTTCTCGGTAACAGGTTGGCGCATAATTTATTAGCGCTTCGTCGTTCCGGGTGCTTTCACAATTCCTATTTATTAGAAACGGACGGACATTCTTGAGCCAAAAGAGAAGAGATGCCGCGGTGACTCTATAAATTCTTGAACGTAATTGACCTTCCTCCTTTAACTATAATAATAGCTAGAGTAGCGATAGGGTTACCTCGCCGCGGCGTCATGATCTCAGCCAGCGTTCGTTGTCCTCTCTGTCTCACTCACTCTCCGAAAACGATATCCTTTTGTTATTTTAACTTTATACGGTATAACGATTTCTAACGAACTACATACCACTATTCTTCAGATCCGGAGAAAAGACTTTCAGACCTTTTGAACGTTTAATATTTTACCAGAAATATCTTATCACAAAGTTATAACGAGGAAAGTAGCCTATCGCTGTACTCAATAAACCATTTCGATGGGAAGACACGTGGGGGGGGGGGGTAAAACGCAGCTGCCTTCCATCTCGCTTTTTGGCGCCTGCGCTGTAGTTATTTTATATCGTGAGAGTGGCCAGAGACGCCACGTCGAAAAGGTCTGTCTATAGACTCTTTTGAAAGGACGGGGTCAAAATAGAGTCTGGTTTGTTGACCACCACCCTTGTAGGTAGCCTTTAGACAGGACATTGATGGGTATACGGAGAACATAGACGTTAGACGTGGCTTCAAACAATACGTTCCAAATTTGAAGGACTGGTTACTAGCCCAATCTAACGTCCACATACAATTGAATCATTGATTGTTTCATCTTAACCCTAATATATCTAGCGGATGATACTTCTTTTGAAGAGGATAGTTTCTTGAGGGACGTACACAAATCCTCTCTCCAAACCCTTGTAGATGTGTTATTACCTTGTGATAACATTTGGTAATATATTTCTTTAAAAGATAAGGATCAAATTCTTCTTTTCTTTATTTTTTTTTTTGGATGTGATCGTTATCCTTGTGTGATTTATATATTTTTGAATTTCAAATATCTTAAAAAAAAATGTTTTTCTGGGATTTGTACCAGAGTATTGTCCTTTAAATTTAATAAGAAATTTTCGGGATTCTTACTGATTAGTAGTCAGGGTGCGACCAATGAAATGTTTTTTTGGCTCGTTAGTTGCCATCGATGCGTGCCGCTCATCTTATCCGCATCTCTTGTCGCTCGCTTCTGCTACCAGGGACGGTGTTTTTCCCCAAAAAAATTCGATCGAAAATATCGAATTTCCTTCTAATATATGTAAATAATATTGTTCCGATATCTAGAAGTTACTATTTTTGAAGAAAGGGTGAATTCCCTGACCTCCAAAATGTTTACACCGTTAATCAGTTTGCTAAATATAAGAGAGTGACCTTTTCAATAAGGTTTAGATTAATTTTAAAAGTTTAAAACACTTTCCATGAGCTTCAGGTACTTATTTTTCTTATTAATTCCTTGATTTTTCTTGACCATTATTATTAATTTGAATTCCAACATATTGGATATGAATAAGAAGTGATTTCTAGTTTATTAGGGAGAAGATATAAGATGCCAAAGTATTCGCGCGCCATAGTCCCAGTCCCCCTTTCAAAATACAAGAGGGGGACGTAAAAGGAGGGCGGGATATTTCGCCTCTCCTCAGTCGGAAAATATGACTGTAATTTTCGTCATTCGCGTCGCGCTGACGTGAGTTTTCAAGAACCAATGAGATGCCGCTGGTTGTAATTTAGAGGCGGGGATTAACTCCGGACCTACGTTTGGACTATAGATAAAACTGGAAATGTGGCGAATTTATACCTTCTCCCTAATAAACTAGATAACACTTCTTGATATGAACTCATTGTATCAGAGCCCGTGTTTTGATGTCGTTTGATTGTCCTTGTACTTTCAGGCCACGTTTGTTTTGATTTTTCCCCTGGTTATACGTTTTACAATTTCTTTAATTTTATGTTATTTTTCACGTAAATGACCCCGTATATTTATATATATAGTTTCCGTAATTCTACGTGTTTTTTCCATGAATATTAATTAGTAAACCCTACGTGTGGTAGGATATATAATTATTTTGGTTGGGGGAATTTTTGTTTCCTGATCCTGTTGAATTAGATTATGTTTTCTCAATCCTCTATTGAGGCTCGGAGGTCTGCGTTACGTCACGTTGTATCCTCGTAACCCTAATTATGCGAGCATGATGCAAACGCCGGAAACGCTTCAAAAAATACACTCAAAAATAATTTATATAGATATAGTTAAGTCTAACTTGTATAAAAAATATGCTTAAGAGACAAAATTATACTTATGATTACATGTTTTTGAAAAAAATACGATTGAATTTTGGAGATTTCAAGGTCATTTAGTTCCCTTTCATCAGAAGTAATATGAAATAAATAAGTGTGATCGTACCATCTACCAAGAGTCAAGACGGGGACCTGACCCCCACTAGTATTTATGGCGTGTTATGTAAGGGTTAAGTTTAACTTTCGGTTTGGTTGGGTTAAGTTTAGCTTTGGGTTTGGTTGGGTTACGTTTAGCTTTGGGTTCGGTTGGGTTACGTTTAGCTTCGGGTTCGGTTGGGTTACGTTTAGCTTCGGGTTCGGTTGGGTTACGTTTAGCTTTGGGTTCGGTTGGGTTACGTTTAGCTTCGGGTTCGGTTGGGTTACGTTTAGCTTTGGGTTTGGCTAGGTTCAGTAGCCAATAGTGGTCAGTTTGTTGTCTTCTAGCCTACCAAGGCTTTCTTTGTGCATAAAGGTGTTTGGACAAGAAGCTAGGTTACCACGCAATCTTGTGGAAAGGTTTCATGGATTTTCCGCCGAAAGGTTTGCAATTAGACATTTAATTCCAACGTCTTGAAATATTTTCAGTCTTACTAGTGGCCGTTACGTTACTTCAACGTTATTTTTTCGAAATTTATATCCCGGCGGTCTGCCCCTTTTTTTCAAGTTTGAGTGAAATTTTGAAAAGAGGAGCAAATATACGAGCGAGGCTTATTACTTTTCTAGCCATATTTATTGAAAAACCTTTTGGTAGGCCCCGGTTTGGCCGCAGCCGCGACCGAACCCTGAGTTTTGAATTCGGCATTTCATCTATGATCTGTATAGGTTAGGCCTAGGAGGGCCAAAAAAGCAACCATTCGTGAAGATAAAATGAAATTATATATTATGAAGGAGGTTTTCGAGGTTCCCCTCGTGGCTGGCTACGAGCGAAGTATGTTTAGAACGAGAAGAAGAAAAAAATAATACGAAAAGTTATTTAATTGCTATTACTTTTTTCTCTATGGGAGGTGTACCGAAATTTAAAGCTCCGAGGGAGGCAAAACTGAAGCTCTTTAAAGAACACGAGTGTCTTGTGTGTATCTATCGCTCTCCCTTATATATTGGTCTGTAAAGGAAATGTCATAGCAACAATTAAATTCTAAGCGACTGTGAAATCTTAAGCCTAATCTTTAGTTGGGTTTATAAGTCATGTGTTGGACTACAGACCGAGGCTTAACGAAGTTTTCAATTCTGCAAGCTTAGGGAAATGTGGAAATTTGAAGATAAGGCTTAGTAAAATGTGGAAAATTGCACATTATGCTTATTAAAATGGGTAAATTGCGCATTAGGCTTAGTAAAATGTGGAAAATTGCACATTATGCTTATTAAAATGGGTAAATTGCGCATTAGGCTTAGTAAAATGTGGAAAATTGCACATTATGCTTATTAAAATGGGTAAATTGCGCATTAGGCTTAGTAAAATGTGGAAAATTGCGCATTAGGCTTAGTAAAATGTGGAAAATTGCGCATTAGGCTTAGTAAAATGTGGAAAATTGCGCATTAGGCTTAGTAAAATGTGGAAAATTGCGCATTAGGCTTAGTAAAATGTGGAAAGTGGCGCATTAGGCTCAGTAAAATGTGGAAAGTGGCGCATTAGGCTTAGTAAAATGTGGAAAATTGCGTATTAAGTTAAGGTAACATTTGTAAATCTGTAGATTGGGCTTAGTGATTTTTAAATTTACATCGTAACTCTAACGAAGGTGAATAAATTAGGCCTGTAGGTTGTAGTCCTTCAAAACGTGTTCCTTCCTTTCCTTTAACGTAAAATCTAGTACATGGGCCTCTTAACTTTACGACATCTGGACTATTCCAACATATTGTAGATGTTTCTATAGCCAACCAACCAGCCAGCTAGCTAGTTTGGTTTAGACTGGAAAAGTAGACCTACGAAAAAAAGTTTGGAGAAAAAAATCCCTGTATGGTCTCGTTTATTCCCCTTTTTTACGATCGCCGCTGTACGAAAAAAAATCCCAATAAATAATTCAGATGAATAGGAAATTTATCTTGTACTGGCCATGAAACGGAGCGTCGCAAGCCAGTTCTATTTACTTTATAGGTAGGACTAGCATCTAGTTTCCGATTCTACTTCTACTTCTAAAAGAACTGGAAGATGTAGGTCTGGAACAAAAAATATAAATTAACCAGCCAAGAAAAGTTCAGTCTTATCTAATCCGTGACTTTGTAGTCCGTGGTGGGTGATTATTGGTCTTAGACTCTTATTATTATGTCAGTATTGTACTACTCGACAGTGTTTTCTCCAATTAGAAAACAACAACACTCTTAGGTTTTTTGTTTAGATACTTATTGTTGGTAAACAATAAGAGGAAATGAACCGGTTATCACTGCAGTACGTGATTTCGATATTTCTTCATTTTGAAGGAATGAGATCTCTCTATTCTCGAGAGCTTTTGTAAATTTTGTCAGTCTGGTGACTCTGGTCAGATAAAATAAGTTCAAATTCCACTTCCTACTCGAAACCATGTAGAAATAGGCCATTTTTAGACTAAGACTATATCCGTCCTGACTTCTGACAGTCCACGTGACTCACGCTATCCCATGTCCTTGTTAATTTACCATAATAAAATCTCCTTGAAGCAATTGACAACCGCACCGTAACGGTGATTTCCATTTTACAAAAGTTAACTTAAAGTATGACCTTGAAAACATTTTGGCGCGCTTTTTTGTAATTTACCGCCTATTTTTTTTATCAGTTCAATTTCGAACCCATTCTTTCCAGGGTTTTCGCGCCATCCATTTATTTGGCGCGATTATAAATCTATATTAAAACCAGGCTGGTACGTATGGTACCAATGTCAGTTCGGTGCAAAGGTGTGTGTGTGTGTGTGTGTGTGTGTATATATATTTTAACTAACCATAAGTTCATAAGATATGTAATTCCATAAGTTTGTCACTGGTTACAAACTGGAGCTTGTCATGAAGTGAGGGAGGTAGGTCATAGATTCGAGGTAAAGTGACGCCAGGTGAGCAGTCTGGGAAATAGGGATATTTTTTTAAACTAGTCCTTAGGACCAGTGAACCCCCTAGGGTCCGAAATAATAAACTGGTCTCCGGACTGGTCCCAGGCTTTGTTCTCCTATAGATTTGCAATTAATAAACTGGTCCCGAGGACCAGTAAGCCCCACTTTTTGAATTAAAAACTAGTCCAAGCAATTAATAAACTGGTTTTGGACCAGAGGAAGTGTGCTATTTCCCAGACTGCAGGTGAGGCGCTGCATGTCAAAGGCTTAGTACAGATTAAATAGGACCTAGATGGAAGTCCTACAAAATTAACCACCGAGTGTAGGACTTCAATTCTCGCTTGTCGGTTCTCCCAGAACTAGCTCGAGCTGTAAGTCTCTAGCATTACGAAGTATAGGTAGTGTCATACTTATGGACATATCTTATAAGCTTATGCGGAACCTTTTCCTCGCGCCATTGCTCTGGCATTACCTTTAACTTCACCTTCGAAGTAAACAGGATAGAGTATAAGAAGGTATTATGAGAAAAGGTAGGTTACAGACCTCCCGAAGGTTAGGCGGCTGATATTTTTTTTTTCTTTTCATATTATTCACTCCCATTTAAGATCCGAAAGAGCGCGAAGGTAATATATATATATAGGGGAAAAAATTAATGTTTTAAGTACTAACTTACCGGTTACACAGGCTTCTATCCTATAGCCTTTTTTCCCGCTTTTTTTGGCCCGATCCCAACAAACTCTCGCTGGAATCATGCGATCTTGAAATTTTGCTTAAAAAAACTAGACCCAAGCCTGCCCGTACCGTCTCTGTACTCCTTAATTTCTTATTCCAGAGTTGGTAAAAGAAAGTGTATCCCTTACGATAAAGAATTATGCAATCAAAGGCATTTGGAATGCTCAGCTTGCCTAAGAAGTTAGAACAGAGATGATGTAAGTCTAAGGAGTCTAGGAGGTTCACATTGAGGGGGTTAAGAGAGATTTCTGTTGGGGGGGGCTAAGGTTTGCGAGTTACACGGCCATATTGGTGGTTTGAATGCAGGAGCTCCACCAATATGGCTGACAGAATCGTGGTAAGGTGTGACGTAGTACACACCCAGTTCTACTGCTATAATCGAATTCAATGTTTTCAATGTACGACCGTAGATAAATTTGGTACGTTTCTGGTAATACCAAGGTGCTAATTGACTATATAAATTCTCATCAAAACTTGCTTATTTTCTGTGGGAACAAATCTGGAATATTTCTTTGGTTTCATTTATTACATAGTTATCAGACTAGGAGAATTGATACCATTTACACTACAGGAGGCGAGGCTACTTGGTATTGTACTTTGTCCGCCAATTAGCCAGGCCTCCTGGTACCAGTAAATGGTATCAATCATCCTAGTGTAAAAACTATGTATAATGTTCATAAGTTTCTGTGATCTTACACTCTCTTTTATTAACTCTTGGTATCGCGTTATTCTTTTCTCAATGGGTTGGGTATATTAACAAAAACCCTGAAATTATTACCAACTTTTTCAACCATATAAAGATTATAAAAATGGTAATTTCTATTTTCTGACAAAATTGGACGACGACGGTAAACGTGAAATCTGGTTTTTGGTCTCTTTTTAAGGAGAGAGAGAAAAGGAAATTACGGGTTTTATAATGTTTTAGGTGAAATTCTCTTGAACTTTTGTTCAGAGAACGTCTTATTTGGAAAAACAGCTATGATTTATCCGATTTTGAGTAATACTTAGTGTAAACTGGCTTCTTTGGTCTATTGCCTACCTTTGTTGATGTGGCCATTAAACCCTTGGGGGAGAGTTAACTTTCTAGGCCTAATTGGAGTTGGGAGAAGATGAATTATATATTTGTGGAAACCGCGCTCACATGGGAAACTTTCCTGATATAGTGAAAGAACCATTGGATTCACCTATTTGGTAAAAACTATGTAAAATGGATGGGTACACCTCCCAAAGTTCAACTTTGATAGTTCACAGTCTTCAGCTCAGATTTTTGTAAACATTAAGAACCCAGAAGCCAAGAGCTCGGAACGCATAAATTGTTATCTTAGATTTATCCTGCACAAATTTTAATTTCCAACAACCAATTTTGATAAACTTATCAATATTGGACAAACATACTTCTTCCTTGTTCGTTATCTTGGAAAACCCATATGTAGGCTTATATTGATACATAAAACCTCTGGCTTAAGTACAGCCCATTTGGCCTGGCATTTTCAGCGGCACATCTTGTGTGTCCAGATTATTTTCAAGGCCTACTTATTTTATCGTCGTCATTCGCATTATGATTGAATACCGCTCGCGGAAAAATAGCATTGTTCGTCAAAGTCTCGCTGCTGGGCAGATCTGAACTGAAAGTGCAAGGTGCCATGGTATATTTTTCGTACGTCTTCCAAGATATAGGTCCTAATGCTTTTTGATGTGTCTCGGGGATACTATATACTTCTCTGTATCGCTAGAGGGGGAAACGCAGCCTTCTTCTTTGATGGAAAAGTCTTTTGACTGATGAATTCACCTTCTTTTTTCCCTGAACGCACCACGAAAAGAAGCCAGGGGGAAAAATAAAGGCGCGCGCGTTGGATAAAAGGTTTCTTCTGTATGGATTCTTTAAGGTCACGAAGACTCTGGGTGTGTTCGACCCTCGCTCGATTCCTCTCTTTTCAAAAATACAGTATAGGCATCGTGTTTTATATTTCATTGCACCCTAAAACTGTCAATCCCAAGATGTTGCCAATACAAGAAATATTAGTAATCAAATTTCTTCACTCGAGGAAGAAGTATCTCCGAATGTTTTGTGTGTTGGAATTGCACCTTCTTCAATATCTCCAAGATAAATTGATTTAATTTTAGAAGTAGTTTTTGTATTGACTCTTGAGAGAGAGTGTTTCAACATTCTCACGCCCAGCATGAGCCTTCAAACATCGTACTTCTGGTAACTTTAACGCATCTAGGCCTAAATCCTGAAAGAACAAGGTATGCCTTTTTTTCATCTTCAACAACATCATTGGTTAATTTCCTTTCAGGGTGAAATTAGGCTTAGCAATGATAGTCATTTCCTTTTGCGAGAATGGAATGTTCCTTCTTCGAAATTCTCTTCATGACGATTTCGTCATTTAACACCGTGCACCGTTAACATTAGGCTTAACTACTAAGTTGTACACAGGCTTTAACGCTCATTGCAGCTTTCTCTTACGAATTCTTTGACCGATAGCCCGTAACCGCGGCACCGCGACTGATTCATCATCATACTCGCGTCCTACTCATGTCTGAGATACATGCAACCATCGAATCCTCTGATTCACAAAATTCATCTTTTTTTCCTCTCTCTGGGATGCTGGGAAATGAGTCACTTTGCGTTTGTAGCAGTAGCCAAGCTTGGATTACCATTCCGAATACGTGTTTGCTGATCTTAAGTTAGGTTGGTATAACCAATGAGGCCCCTATTCCGTAATTCTCCAATGATTCCAGAGTTGAAACCAACGGCTGGATGAAACTATACTATATAGTTAAGTCCTCGTGATCAAACCCGAGTCTCTTGACCTTGGATATATGAAATTTTAAGGGTTGTATGTCTTTTAGTAATAGTGTCAAGTAAGGTTGTTGCTCTTTGCACGAGCATGTTCCAAACGGGCGCCCTCACTCGAACGTTTTTAAGGATGTAAATGTACCACGGAAAAAAGCGGGAACTGCTTGGGTTTTGTGAATCATGGTTCCCCGCTTTGATTCCTGTTATAATCTCATCAGGGGAAAAAATGTTCTCGAAGTATGACGAGCGAAACGTGATATCTAAAGCCTCGCATGTGGTCCGACCGTTTTTTTTTTTTGCTGCACCCCCGAAGTGTACTGGCGTTTCTTCCCTACCATCTTCTCTAATCTCTACACCAAACACCGGCCAACTTTGAATCTTTGGAGTATATGGGTACCGTGTGATGTTTGGAACTCCAGAAATAGGTACCTTTTTTGGTGTGTTGGAATTGTGTTTAGGGACACTGGTATTCAAAACCACCATGATGGAACCCATCCGGTATATGGACCGTTCCAAAGACATTAGATAGGGATTCAAACAGTCCATCAAAGTCCTACAAGAGTACAAGGTGGTCGGTGAAACATTAAGACTAAACCGTGATAGAACTAATGAGGTAGTAACATTACGATTGTGTTAAAAGGGCCCGGTGTTTTGCGTATTCAATATCAAATTAACGATCTGCTACTAAGTCCCACTGTGAAAATTTAACGAGTTCTTCGTTAAGGCAGTCCGTGATTGATCATAAGTCATTGGAATTCACGCTATAGGCTAGAGATAGCGTTACTCTAACATAAATACACGATGCAATATTAATCCGGTACGATTCATAAATGATTAATCGATAAAGGGTGGCATTCGACTTCAGTGATGCACGGCTATTTACCAAAATTCGACGTTAATTATCCTGGTCCCGGTCGGGGTTAAAGGTGAAATTAATCGATTTCTCTTTTGGTGAGCCTCTTTAAGTGTGGGAAGATAATCGAAACTTTATCAGAGTTTAATTAACACGAAGTTTTGGAATGATTTTAACTTAATTTGCCTCGAAACCTAAGGTTGTCGTTTGGACTGAAAGGGAAAATCTGCTGTTTGAGGTTCACACGGGTTCACATGACACAAAAGGCCTACAGCGCAGGCGCCAAAAGACCTATTAGTTCCTTTGAAATGGTATATTGTTAGATTCTTGTAACGAAGCTTAGGAATTGAAAATTAGGATAATCTATCTGTAAAGATATTTCTTTACTTCATTAACTTAAAATTAATTCACTTCTGATGACGATTTGAAAGTAAATTTTTGAACGATGCTAACGTGATTTTGAAGTTTTATATAGTTAATCATTCCATAAATCTTTTGTTAGAACTACTACCTACACTCAAACCGTTATAACTTCATTTTGAAACTGACGAAATCAAAATCATCTACAATGATGGAATAAATATCTTTGAATATATAGTTTTTTTCTATTTCATTCTTGATCTATAATTTGGCATCGCTACCACCTACGGGATTTGGGATTTCCTTGGCTTTGAGTTCTTGAGGGACAACCGGTTTTTTTTTTATTCAAAGAAAGAAAAAAGAAAACAAAAAAAAAATGCCTCATTATGTGTTAAATTCAAGAATGATCGTCATCTTATGGTTTTATAACGCTATCCACACCGAGGCTCCGAACGTGTTTTCGTGATTTTGGGGCGGGTACCCATCAAAACTCTCGGTTTCGATTAGAAAGAACCCAAGAGAGAGAGAGAAAGAAATTTTCAAAACCAAAACTCGAAATCTCCCCCATTGACCTACATTTTCAAATTGGCCTAAAACGGAAAAGCAGGCGCTGTTTCTGTAATAACTCGATTTGTATAACTTACTGTACAAAAACGTTTGTACAACGATATTAGTAACAGCTGTCCCATTAATTTTCTCGTGTGACAATAGCTTAACGGGTTACGTGTAGTTTTCTAGTCAGAGCGCTATAGCTACGGTGATTTCAAAAATTTAGTAACTTATTTCATTATGAAATTGAAGTGGGAAATAAAGGGTTGAAATATTTTGTAGGTATTGCATGCGTTTGAAGTTTATTAGGTGTTTAGTCACTTTAAGTTGAAATTAAATATAAGGAGGATCTTACCTGCAAGAATTTTTTGCAATCAAAGTTCAAAGACATACAGATATGTAACCTTGGATGGGATGGGTAGTTGTTCTTGCTTTTTCGTGTGAAATAGTATAAAACAGACAATTTGCGTAACGGCATGATATTTGCGTAATTGCAAGCATGCATCAAAGGGACCGAAAAACGAAGTAAAGACCTTTGCTAGGTAGACTATATATTTATTTGAAAGAGTGGATAATGAATATTTCAAATTGTATTTCTTGATATTTGGTGTATAATTGCAATTGCAAACCGTTCATCAAAGGGAGGGCCAAAAAACGAAGTAATTAAAGACCCAGGCTATAGGCGAACTATTTATTTGAAAGAGAGGATAATGAATATTTCAAATTTTAGTTCGTATTCGTTGAAAGAACTGAAATTTCCAATTAAAAAAAGATATAACAATAGTTAAAATTCACCTTTGATTCCACCATTAAAATAATTGATCATTATTTAAATTTAAAATTTATTTTTCATTAATTAGATTATATCGTGTTCTATTACACTCGTACATCGTCTAGACATTTTGCCAAACAAACTAAAAATAAAGTTAATATAATTCTGATTAAAATATGACCTTCTTTGAAATGCGAACAGAATTCCCAGCAGACTATATATAAACGTCTGTGATAATGTTAATAACAAAACATAATAGCTCGCTGTTTTTCTAATCATTTGACGATATACATACATCCGGCGGATAACGCTGGTTTGAAATAGGCATAGTATGGTATACTGTACAAGGTGAATTTGAAAATATTTCTCCGAATTAATAGTGTATACCGGATCTCCCTGATATCATTCACTTTATAGTACTTTTTTTTAACGTATTATTCACTCTCAATTTATTTTTTTCACTCTCTCTCTCTCTCCTCTAAATGACTTAAAAATGACACTGTACGGATAGGATACGGTTTGGGATTTAATCTGTTTGTTAAATCCTCCAAAACTTTCCTCCAACACGATGATATTTTTGCTTGAGCGTGGATGGATTACAGTCCAACAATCCACGCATGAGCCACTTGATTATCTACCGAGAATTTAAAAGAAGGGGAATTTTCGTTTAAAATTCCTGGCATAACTATACGTTTAAACATAAGTTCATAAAATATGTTCCATAAGTATAATAGAGACTTACAGCTCGAGCTAGTTCGAGAACGACAAGCGAGAATTGAAGTCCTACACTCGATGGTTAATTTTGCAGGACTTCCATCTTCCTATTTAGTCTGTACTAAGCCTTTGACATGAAGTTCCTCACCAGGTGTCGCTTTAAGAGAATCTATGACAGATTTACCCACGCCACTTCATCACACGCTCTCAGTAATCAGCGACAAACTTATGGGAACATACCTTATGAACTTATGGTTTAAATAATAGACCTGCAACCGTATCTTTATGGGGATGAATTTATTTTTTTTATTCACGGACTGCGAGGATAATTTCATATAGAAATTTTAAAGTTTCGAATTGATTTTCTATACCATTTTCATTTTTTTCAAGGTCTTTTTTGGTAACCAAGATTAAGATGTAATCCTTTATCATGGCAGTATACCCTAGTGAAGGGTCTTGAATACCGTTGACAATGGATGATTGGTGTACAGGGATGTTCTTTGGGTGCTCGATTTTGAGTCGAAAATGTAACTTCTATCTATAACATTTTGCCACCAGGAACACTGTTTTCGAGCCATGATTTGATGAATGTTTTAGGGATGACCCCTTAATTAAATTAGAAATAATTGTCTCTACATTTCTTAATTAAATTTGGGACGTAATTTGAATTCCCCATGTTATACAATTACATCTCTAATTAGCTTGTACAGTAAAGGGTCTTTTGAATTCGCCAAAAAATAATTAGTTTACATACATGGAGGATTCATACCATTTACACCAGGAGAGGTTACTTGGCGGACAAAAGCAGATGGGTTTCTGCCCTCCAGGTAGCCATGCAGGTCTCCTGGTATAAATGGTATAAATCCTCAATGTATTTAAAGTATTTATACACCTAAACAATTCGAACTTTCTTAACTTGTAAAACTTAGAACGTTACTTTTTCTCAAACGCAATCACGTTGAATATTAAGCTTAATTTATCGAAATCATTAGCATTCCGTAACCTTTTCGTGAGAAAGTCTTCTTGAAAGGCAGACGGAAAAAGCGTAGGTGAGCTATAGTGCAGGGGAGGGAGGAATTAAGGAAAGGGGGGGGGGTCTAATTTTGAATTGGAGATTGTACATACATTAAATAAAAAAAGAGAAAACTTTTAAACGTCTTTAAAATGTTAAGGAGATAATTTGGGGGCTTTAATATTAATAATGTGTTTTTTTTCTCCTCAGAGAGATCTTTTAGTGGTTCCTTTTCATTCTATCATAGTTTTTGGGTGGTTTTGAGAGCGCCTAGCTTTTTTCTCAGCCTTGAAACTTGGTGCGGCAGCGGCGGCGAATTTAGGCTTAAAAGTTAACGTTCGAAACAGGATACAGGATGTTCCGAAAGAACATTTTCTTTATTTTTTTATACATTCGTTTCGAAGATTGTGGCGTTAAGGAAAATACCAGGGGCTCCCCTTTCGCTCTCTCTCTCGCTAAAACAACATACAACAAATTTATTTCAAATTAGTTTCCGATAGTCTCCGCCTAAAGAGTGTTGTTGTTTAGTGCCAAATGTGACTTGTTCATAGACTATTTTATTAATTACTTGCAAAGACGAACAGTCCTCTGAGGTTATTTCCCTTACGCTAAGAAGCAACGCCAGACGGAGCCCTTACACGCGGAGGAGGGAGGTTAGCCGACTCGTGGTGCTGCCTCTAGTGGTGCTTCTTGGCTCTAGGGTTATAACCCAAGAAGGTGACCTCCCCCGCACCTGTGGTGTAATTTC
The DNA here is from genome assembly GCA_019434445.1 of Phalangium opilio. Lineage (NCBI taxonomy): Eukaryota > Metazoa > Arthropoda > Arachnida > Opiliones > Phalangiidae > Phalangium > Phalangium opilio. Next base: position 15,751 of record JAEQBA010003895.1, read on the forward strand.
TTCTCTTCTGGAATTACTGGAATAGTCTATAATAGGTCTACCGCAGTTGGAATTTTCCTTAAATTATAAATCCATTTAAATTTAAATTTAAATTTAAAACTTTCTTTAATATTCATATATTAATTGAAAGGGAATTTTTTTAAAAACATATCTGGTATGCAAAATATATTTAATTTGCCAGCCTATTGGGTGGTTTTTGTTTTCCGAAGTAAACACGTGATAGTATTATCACCTTGATTATTTTTTTAATAAATTAACCTTGACCTCTCCCCCATTTTCTGTTTGTTTGTCTATTTTTTAGTTGATTTCTTGCGAGTAATCGGTAGTAAGCCCTACTACCCTCAGAGTGATTACACGTAATTCGTAATCGATGTATGTACAGGGAATCTGTGTGTAATTAGCTTCTTCATTTATTCGGGAAAAAATATTTGTCGCGATGAGTTCTTAAGAAAGATTTCGCTGATAACGTTATAGTTTAATTCGTAATTTTAAATTAACGGTGCGGTTTCTCGGTTCTACAATAATTTTTTTTTTTTTTTTTTTTTTTTAAGAGGTTTCAATGTAAATTGGGTCCCTTAAGGGTCCGCGACAAGGATGCGATTAGTCAGGTTTCAGTATGTGACTAATCAGGGAAGGAAATGAGGTTTACTTGGGAGGTGACGGAAGGGGTGTGGGGGTCAAGTCACCTCCGGCGGACACGGGGCAGTCGGCACCTATAGGGGAGGATCGCCGACATGTGTCGTATTCCCTCAAACTTTGCCGCCCAGTAGCTTGGCTTACAGGAGTGCGCCACACTCCCGGCTTTCTACAATAATTTAATATCGAAACTGGACATTGAAACACGTTGCCAACCAGAGGTCAACTTGATAACCTTGACCGACTCTAAGTAACCTTCAACAACAATGTCCATTCTAAGTTAATGACCCTTGGACATAGTTTAATTCGTAATTTTAAATTGACGGTGCGGTTTCTCGGTTCAACAACATGTTAATATCGAAACTGGATATTGGAACACGTTGCCAACCAGAGGTCAATATGATAACCTTGACCGACTCTAAGTAAACTTCAACAACAATGTCCATTCTAAGTTAATGACCCTTGGACATAGTGTAATTCGAAATTTCAAATTAACGGTGCGGTTTGTCTGTTCTACAACACGTTAACGAAACTGGACATTGAAACGCGTTGCCAACCAGAGGTCAACTTGATAACCTTGGCCGACTCTAAGTAACCTTCAACAACAACGTCCATTCGGAGTTAATGAACCTCGGACATCAATCAATAGACTACTACCTCAGCTTCTACATTTTTAATGAAAAAGGTAAAACAATACCATTTTTTCTTAACCCTAATTTCTTCACGAGTAATAGGCCTACACTTCAAGTTTTAAAACACTCAAAAAGACAAAAGCCTGCGTATTCACCCGTTTGAGAAATCTTCGCACTGTGTACCTCATGTTTAAACCAACCACCATGTAGGCCTAGTTCTTTACATTAAGGCCCCAAGGCACTTCTCACGGCGTTTAAATAGAAATTTTTAAAAGGGAGTAGTAGTTAAGAATTTCAAACTCTCACGCGATTGAAAACGGGGCTCTCTCTCTCTCTCTTATTAAATGTATTTGACCCTAAAACAGTCGTGTCCTTGACCAAGAACCCTCCTCAATCGCTTCTCTCTCTCTCTTGAGACGTGAAAAACTTCTTCCCGAAATTGCATGAACACTCAATAACGAGTTAACTTGAAACGTCTCGCGTTCATTTTGTATCTTGTTATCGTACCCTTACTCTACTATCAAGTTGATTAGTACTTTTAGAGTTAAGGAAAACTTAGTGTCTCGTGATATGCCATGGGAATTGTACGGAAAGGGAGACAGGAAACCCTGTAGGAAATTTTTTTTTTCGATACGTTGTTGAATTTGTTTCCCTCAAATGTACTGTTCTGTCCTTCGCAAAGTTTTGATTCCCATGAACGACGATTGTGAATGTGATTGAGAATGAAAATTTTTTTAGTTGAAAGAACTAGAAACTCCGAACTCTAAGGTACAGATATAAGTCTTCGGTTATTCTTCGATTTCCGGGCACATTTTTGTTTTTTTTTTCTTGCCGAATTCGATGATTGTATTGTGTAACAAGTTATTTTTTGCCTTGGACACCCCACACCCCTTGAAATGTAGAATGGATGGAGGGGTTTTGGCTCTGAGATACATTGTTGACGCCGTTTTCTGATATTACCTCTATTGTATTTTTGGAGTACTCTTAAACAAGAAGCCGCACAAAACGTATATCAAATTTTTCTCAATGAAATCGTGAGAATTATTTACGTCTCAGATTCATATCGTTAATTTTAAAATATACTTACTTCTAAAAAACTTGTCGTGTTGATACGTATATATATCTTTCCATGGGAATTTAAAGATAGAGTATCACACCTTTTTCTTTATGGCGATGTTCTTCTTTAAAGGGATACATTAGGCTAGAATTTGTTTATTTTTAATTGAAAGAGCATATAAAATAATGAATATATATCAATTGGAACCATGTTTCTATCTGCAATACTAAAGATGATGCAAGCAATTAAGTTAATAATATTCTGAAACTATTTTTTTTTCTTAAACGATAACCTGAAGTAGTACCATAAGTTCATAAGATATGTTCACCATAAGTTTGTCACTGGTAACTTAGAAACTGGAGCTTGTCATGAAGTGACGTAGGTCATAGATTTGAGGTAAAGCGACGCCTGGTGTTGATACGCTGCATGCCAAAGGCTTATTACAGACTAAATGGAAAGATGGAAGTCCTGCAAAATTAACCATCCGAATGTAGTGCTTCAATTCTCGCTTATCGTTCTGCTCGAACTAGCTCGAGCTGTAAGTCTCTAGCATTACGAATTAAGTATAGGTAGTGTCATACTTATGGAACATATCGTATAAACTTACGGAAGTTCTTAGATAACCACGTTTATTTTTAGCAAAGTCTACGCGCAAATAATCTCTGAAATTAAGTTAGGATACTGTAGGAATTTAAATGTGATATTTTAACAGAGACAATGTTTCTTACTGTCGCGACGGGTTTTTACCTTATTCTAAAACTTATTAAGTGAAAAAGAAACAATTCGTTTTAGATTTGGTTCTTTCTTCTTCCTTGAAATTTAAAGAGCAAAACATAATATACTATAAACATTTCTGACGATAGCGAGCACAGAGCTTAAAAGTTCGGGCCAACGTACTCCCTAGGCGTGCCCTATTATACTTCGGGTCAAATCCGGCCCACACTCCTCTCTCTCTCTCTCGTTGCTCTGGATAAATATATCAAGCTTCTATTCTTGGCGAAATCTAGATGCCGGGGGTTAGTGCTCAGTTTTTGGATTAGAAATGAGCTATATAGCTAGAAAAAAAAAGAAAAAGAGAGGTAGGGGAAGTTAGGAGAAGCCGGTATAGGGGAACAACCCTGGCCCCCGGTGCAGTCTGGGATAGATTTTTTTACTTCCGGAAAAATATCCTTCCAATACGTTAACAAAGTCCATTTTTCAAAGTAAGAAGGCCTAGTTCTTGTTAATATAGCCGGTTCAAAATAGAGCATTTCGAGGGAAAGACACGTTGTTACCAACCACGCCTTACATCTCGCTTTTTGGCGCCTGCGCTGTAGTCATTTTGTTTCATTAGTGCGCGCAGAGATGGCAATGTATCAACACCCTTGTATGTCTAAATATGCTGGGTTGCCTAGCCTCCCCACTTTGTTACGTCAAAAGGGTCTATAGGGTCTGGTGTGTTGACCAGCTTCTTTTCATAAGACAGAACATTGTCAATAAAGACGTTAGAGTAAGGAATTTGGTGAACCGGTAACTTAAAGGCCTATTGAAAAGAATAAAGGTTTTTACTTCCACTTATAGACGTCTGTATGTAATATTACTTTGGGTTCCCGTTATCCTTGCTTATCCAGGGCACTGCACTCCTGTATGAAGCCATCCCTGGTCCTTGCCTGCACCCACCACCGTGAGAGGAATTAAACGCGCCCCCCCTCCATCCTTATTCTGTTCCAGCTTCTATTCCATTTAAAGGTATTATCCCTAGGACGCAGGGAATAGCAGATCTCTCTCTCTCTCTCTCTCTCTAGCTTGCTTTTTTTGCAGCAGATTGATTAAATAGGACGTTTTAAGGTCCTCCTTCTCTCCCCTGGTGGTGTTCTGCTCTTCTCAATATCCTTCGATTTGTGTCCTATAATACCGTTGTTACTTGACTTCAAGGAATACCAAGGGGGTAGTATCTATTTTGCTTGGGTAATAGTGAAAAGTAATATTGGGTTTATGGTATGGGATTTGCATTCACCCCATCTTCTAGGTCGATCTCTCTGTGTGTGTGAGCTTAGGTTTATTTTTATCCCCTGGATTTTTGCTTTTCCGCCTTGGGTATTTTTTCTTTCTCTCTCTCTTGCCATTTTGTGTTTTGAGTTAGATAAGGAAATGGTGAATGAAATGAATGAAGAACGAATGAGTATAAGGGAGACTATAGATTGTTAAACACGGTTTGATTGAACTCCCGCACGTGTTCCATTAATTACTTGCGAAGAAACCCAACACGCAGGGACGGAAGTCGCCATCTTGGGTTATTTCCCTCGCGCTAACCAAGAGGCAACGCCAGACGGACCCCGAGTTTACTTTACACGTGGAGAGAGGCTAGCCAACTCGCGCTGCCTCTGGTGGGGCTTCTTGGCGCCAGAGAAATAACCTAAGAAGGTGACCTCCCCGCTCCTGTGGTGTTTGCCTTTCTTCTGTAATTAATTTAATGCTCTATTATAAGTTAGAAAAATTTGCAACTTCATTGACATTGTCGTAAATGAAGTACCTTTTTTTAGAAGGCCTAGGGTCAGGAATTTTGCAAAGGACCTTCAACCCTTGACCAATGAAATTAAGTTATTTTCTAGTGACGTAAAGTTCCACCATGAAGGCTGTTGTATTTAGGAACTGTCGATCGAAAACATGTCATATTTATACGAGATTCAATACATCCACCTTTAACCTTTTGAAAAAATTCTTTTCTAATAAATTGGGCAAACCCAATATGGTATTTTCATTAGAATTTTTTTTTTAAAAAATATTCCATGCTTTCAAAATTTAGTTGAATAGCTTTCAATCTATGCTTCCTTTCAATCTCGCTTATTTGTATAAAGTTCAAAGTTCACCACGATATTTTGTATTGTTTGCGAAGATACCCTAACCAATTTAAATTTTGAAAAAGAGAACTTCAAATATACCTTTGAGTATTAAGAAGTTTAGCATCTAATAACCAACCAAGGCTTAAGTAAATTAAACAATTGATAAGAAACCGCGGGAAAGGTAAACTCGGATATAATATAACCAGGTGTTAGATGAGTACCTATCCCGGTTATAACCACACGCACACGGCACTCGTTTTTTTGGCACGTGTACTTGGCGGAGTGAGCTCTTATATAATTCTCTCAAATAAGAACGACCGCGCCTTTCCCCCCTCTCTCTTCCCCCCGCCCCACTTATTGCTCCACGCGCGCTTCAGGTAGATCAGAAGGTAACCGACAAAATGATACAGAAACCCTACGATTTTAATCGCTATCATTTCATAAATTAGTACAACAGTCGTAAGCCTTGGATAAGTACTTTAATCGTATACCAAGAAATATACGGTAACACAGTTTATTTGCACTGAACACTCTGTTTGAGAATCATAATTTCGAGGGGTTGGAATGTTTTTTTAAAAATTAATTCAAATACTATTGCAAAACCTACAGGTCTCGTTATCTTTAGAAATAAAGACGTCTGTTGTTGGGTCCTTTTTGAGTCAGTTAGTCGAGTGCTAGTTCAAATTGAACTACTAGCGTTATTTTGGCTCAACAAAAGCCTGGCAGCACTTTAGAAACTGTAAAAAACAAACCTTTAGGGAAAAGTTTTTATGCATTGATTGGAAGAAGGCCTCTCAAATAAAACTGTGACCAAAGCTGATCCAAAGTTCCCAAATGCGATCATTAAGAAATTCAGGTCACAATCCTGATTAGGGACTTGTTTCATCAGGAAATATTCTGAGCTCGTAAATTCAAATTCCTTATCTATATTTACTTTAGTGTGTTTTTAATATTGCACTTCGTTTAAGAAGTTTCCTACCCCCTGTTCGATATAGAGTATAGCAGATGTTTCATTCTAAAATTCGTATCGGGGGCATCAAGCTGGTCAAGTCCAAAAAGTTATTAAAACTGGAATGCGTCGTGAATCCACTCGATGCAGTTCAGTTCTACAAGAAACTCGATTAATTATTTCATACGCCGAATTTGATTAGGTTGCTTTTAATATATACGTAAGAGGCCAGCCAGAGATATATTTGAAAACCATATGTTGTTTTAGAAATGTATATTACAGTTTCTACCTTGAGCCGGAGCAGAAGGCAGAGGAAATTAAGAATCTTCTATAGGGATATATGACCTTTAAATATAGTTAAGAAGAAAAACCTCTAAAAACTTCCACTGATATGTAATGATACTTCTAGTTCACCTTGGCAAAAAGGAGCATTTCTAAAAATAAATTTTCGGTATAGTTGTTAGTTTTATATTTGGCAAAGGTAAGATACCATTAGCGAAGGAGAAAAAGACTGATTGGTAACAGTTTTTTTAAGTAGGCCTACTTAATTCTATGATTTAAACTTGAAATACTTAAATGGTAACATCGTCGCCACTCTTATCTGTTAATCCTCCACAATTTCGAAACACTGGATCAATAAACAAAATGTTCTATCGAAGAAGGACCTTGCATTTAAGGGTTTTTTCCATGAACTTGCAAACTCGCTTATATGACAGACTTGGGTTGGTTATTTCATCATTTTTGACATCACGTACATTCATCTTTCGTCCTTGAAAGATTTAATTTGGACGTGCAGTTCTGGGTTTATCTTCAAATTTAGTGATCGAACTTACAATTTCAGGGATACAACGTGCCCTATTGATAATAATATAAATAAAATTAACTTGGAATTCGAAATTAGGCTAATATAACTATAACCTGAACTTAAATGTTGTTCAGAACGTAGTGTACATATTTTTTTTAACGTTAGTAGATAGTATGTGTACAAGTGTTGCCAGAGCCATTTGCGACGTGTGCAATTCTACACAACAGACTTGCAGTATTCTGTTCGATTCAGTTCCAAACTGAATGATGCAGGAGATACTCTAATAACCAATTACTGTAGCAACCCTGATAAGCTCATGCATGGAAATACTTATTGAAAACGGCATTATGTAAACCAATTCTGTACAATTATGTATACATATAGTTTTAGAGAGAGGGAGGTGAAGTATTTTCACGAATAACAGCTGCAATGTAACGATCGAATCGGAGCTAGAATTCTCTGTAAAAAGGTCATCTGGAGGAGGGGGAGAACTCTGAGAACCTTCTTGCACAGAGGAACTAACTAGCTTTGGCCAAGGACCTCCATAGCTGTTTCCGTCCCACAGTCTGACGTAAACCCAATTTGTTTCGTTTGTGCGAAGTAAACCAATAACGCTTATTCCTAATTCAGTTTCCTATATTGAATATGTAAATATTTAAAACTATCCCATGCATGCATGCATGTACAGGGTATTTCTGAAATATCTGTTAGAAATTAAGGGGGGTGTTATTTGGGTGCACCATTTCTAGAAGTCCTGTGATATTATGCCCTAAGGGACACAGATAACGAGTTAAGATTGTCCAGAATGGTCGCCAGTATAACCAACTATACTTCGGTCCTCCCATTATTTTTTGGGGGGGAAAAACACCCTGTATATGTATATAGAATGTAAACAAGAAAATTCTAAAACGTAACTTACCTTTTAATTATAGATATTTTGAATTTTAGACTCATTAATAATTTTATGTGCAGTTATTAAAATACCAATATTTATGTTTGATATAGATTGGAATGCAACTTTATCGAGTCAGACTGGGGGTTATAGTTCAACACACTCTTAAATGCTTTCATACACCATATTTATCATTAAAAATACATTTTCCATCCCCTAGGACTTGAATATAATTATCTAGGCCTAGAAATTAATTTTCTAGTTCGGCTGCAGTTCGTTGTTCTAGGTTATTCCCATATAAGACCAAAACTTTAGTAATAGCACCCACTTTATGCGGCTTCGTATTCCGTAACACCACTAAAGGTATAACCCGCTATTACCTTAAATTTTTCAAGTATTTTAGTAATTACGCCTACTCATTTTGATGTAAAATTTTCAACTCGTATTTTTATCATACTCCTTTTTTAACGATTGCAATGCCAATCCTTTAGATACTTGTTTTGAAATCCTGGATGCATGGAGTTAATTATTATGAATATATTCAATTTTACAAAGAGATGTGTATGATTGACACAAAATAAATAAATTATTGCACCTGGTGATTAGACGCCAAATAATTAATAATATAATCAAAATAATTGTTTGTATTTTACTGGAGTAGTACTTTATTGACCCCTAGTTGCCACCATTCCAAATAATTTTGACCCCTTTCCACATCATAAATATTATATATACAAAAGTTAACTATTTTAACCACTCCGGAATATGTTTCACTACACATAACCTTTGTGATTAAAACCAAAACAAGTTAACTTTTATATTAACTATTAAAATTTACTTGCCTTTCCCATAAAATTACAAAACAAAGCCTGTTTAATTTTAACTTTCCTAACATTTAAGGTAAAATTTAATTAACTCTTATAAAATTCATAATTTATATCCGAATTTTGCCATATTAAAATGATATATACTTCCGCGAGTTTACCTCTAGGCACGCTATGTTTTAAATGACTTAATTATAAAGTCCTTGTTGATGTTTATTAATAAGTTTTTTTTTGTTCAACTCGAGTAAAACTTGTTATCTCTATTTATCACGGACTTTAGCCAAATTTACTGATGTTTACAAAGTCCGGATGAATGAAATTAGGCTTAAGTTTTCTTGTTTACGACACGTACCGTATCTAATCGTTTGGGGGTGAATCCGGGGATGGGCGCGAGCGCCATCATCACGCGACCATGGCATGGACGACCAGTCACGTGATGTTTATGATTTCCTTTTTGGCACGTGACATCGTCCCGCCAAATTAACCACTGTTAAAGATAGGTCTGTAGGGTGTCTTGGTCTTTAATATCAGAAGGAGAAACACTTGAAGTAACGAATTGTTAAATAGTTCGATGTTTGAACACCACATTTTCCTAAGACAGAACATTGATGGGTATATGGACATCAAAGACAACAGACAATACGGACTGGTAACACTGAATCCCTGTCTACTGTCTTTGGATCCACATATACTATCTCTATACTAGTTTAGAAATTTCCTCTTCAGCTGAAGTTATCTTAAATTATATTTTTAGTTGATATAATTACGGGTTTAGCGTTATATTCCCCTTCAAAAACTGATGATAAAGAATTATGATTTACCTGAACCACGTGACCAGGGCGTTTTCCTTTATACCTTACAAAACTCGGCTATACCTGACATTTAGTAATTTCGTTTTTAACAATATGTACGGGATTAGAATTAACAAGTTATAATACTTATAAATTAACAAATATATCCTCTCTCCCTCTCTCCAGTGATTAAAATTGTAGTGGCACTCTTTGTATAAATTCAATTAACCCTTCCATTGAAAAGGGCGTTCATCTGCCATTAAGGATTCATATTTTTGAAATTCAAATCGCGTGTGAGTTGAAATTTAAAATTTCTATTCAACGATATTATACGTCTATTCGCGAAATAAAATAAATTAAGTTACTAGTATTTAAATTACTATTCAATTTTAATTACTGTATTGAAGAAACGCCAGTAGCGACTAGTGAGCTGCATCACATTTTTTTGTATATATATATACAAAAAGGCGACACAGTTTTGACGTCACACCCTGTCAAAAATGGTGTATTTTATTTTCGTGTTTTAAATTATTTGAACATTAAGTTTTATCAGAAGTATATAATACTTCTCTTCAGTTATAGAATTCACCTTACGGTGCGATGCCCATCTGTAGTTTGATGAGCGGAGAGCAAACAAAAAGGGGCGAGCCTGGGAAGAATGACGTTACATAACAAATGTATTAAGATGATACAGAGTGGCATCCTTCTTCTATTATCCCCTTCTGGTTTTATATATAACTGAAGACTTTGGGGCTCAATTTTGACATTATCAGGTATTGAAAACTATCAAAAACTTAATACTGAAAATAATACCCAGAATTCCTAGAGTGAAAATTAATAGAATATTAGACATTTTTCACTTTGACAACCTCTATTTTGTCCTTCAAGTTACATTTGAGTTTAATTTCAATTTCTAGATACAGTAATTAAACTAATTTTGAAATATAATTTCGTACGAGTTCATCAACCCGGAATTAATTTCAATGACGACAATTAATTGTCAATTAATTTGCAATTTGCCCTTGGTTCCTCCTAACTCTAGCTGCTTCAGGACACACTAAAACAAGATGGCCCAAGGGCTGGGCCTTAATAGTAATTTTACACGGCTCACGTGACCCCCCGTATAGTTGATCTCCAATAAATCGTACAACTAAAAACATTTCTGAAACGCAATCGTGTATCCCCTTAATTTCTAATAACGTCACATTTCAAATAATATTAATGAAACTAAATTGTGCACCCCACTAAAGTATAATTTTTCAAAACCATACGAATCAAATAATGTATCTAAAACCAAATCCTGGATCCCCTAAACCAGAAATCACTATGACCGTAAACCGTCCCCTCTATTTTACGAAACCTAACCTAACCTAACCTAACCATTCAGCATAATCTCTGATGTATCACGCGCATGGTGCCGTTTCTTAAATTTTAACGGAATAAAATTCCGTGTAAAATTAAAAAAGTGCAGTAGTGCACGAAAATTATCATCTTGTTTCCCTTCACTCAAAAAAGCCCGCGAGATTTAAACAACCTTTCTTTCCTCTCTCTCCGAGCGGGATGCCCCCTCTCCCTCTTCCCCCTCTCACTAATATACCAGGCAGGCAGTTCTCTCTCTACGCGGAGCTTCGTATCGCCACCGCGTACGCTAGCGATCTCTCTCTCTCATCGTAAGCGTACGTTTCGCGGACGCGACCGGTTTCCCTCTCTCTCTCATCGTAAGCGTTCGTTTCGCGGACGCGTCCGGGACAGGGACAGGGACAGGGACAGGGACAGGGACAGGGACAGGGGTTTTGGTGCCGTTTCTTAAATTTTACCGTAATTAAAATTACGTGTAAAATTAAAAAATACATGAAGAATTGCAGTAAATTGTAAAAGAAATCTGCCCCAAAATCTTATATATCCAATTCACAAGTAATAACAGTTGTTGGTAAGGTCCTAAGATTTGAAGATGACGGAGATGGGGGGTATAGTTGAAGTTCCTTGCCTCCCCGTTAGCTCACGGTTAGAAACGGTCACCATCTGCTTTCTTAGGGGATGTTAGCTATATACCAGGTGAGCTCCTTTTATCACCTGCGACAGTTGAGAGAGAGAGAGAGATTACCTTCCTCTCTCTCTGGCGTCTATTTAAATCTTGCGGTTCTTTCCGAGTTTCCTTCTCTCTTAAAACATGATTGGCTTCATTTAAATTTACGTCATTACTTGACCTCTCTCTTTCTCTCTCTCGTGTCCTCGATAAGGTATCGGACACTTTCCAGAGTTGCCAAGCAGTGATCAAGGGGGGGGGGGAAGAAACGTGGTTGACCCGGAAAAGGTATTGAATATTAAATATGGGATTTTAAAGGTTAGGTTGGAGAAATTGATTTTAGTCTGTTTATGAATTTATAACGTAAAAATAAATGTGTTTTGCTCTAAAACCAAAAACTGTAGAATTATATTTTGCAAGGTTTGACCTTGAAAGGTCAAAGAATAATCAGGACAACCATACCACATAGTTTCTCCACTAGAGGGTGTTTTTCAGGTTCCCCCAGTGTTGTCAGGCCGTTGGAGATTCAAGAGATTGCAGAGAGAGAAAGAAAGGCATAGCAGTTCAGTTTCACAAAGTACTTAAAGAGGGCCTGACAACACTGCACTGAGGTTTAAGCTTAAAGAGGATGCAGGGAGAAATTTTCCGTAGGAAGTGTCCGACTCCTCTGTGTTCTGATGAACTTAAGAATGGGTTCCACTATCATTAATCTTAATCAGGAATAAATAATAAGTGCCTACAACTTTTTTGTCAAATTTCTTAATCTCGACATACTCCTTTACCAAAGATTCAAAGTTTAAAGTACTTACTATTTCACGATGGTGTTTTTTTATCAGAACTAATTATCAATAAGTTCTAAACACTCGGTGTATATATTTCTTTCTTTTAAGATACACTTCCACTTTGATAGTCTAAGACGTTTTAGTCTGGAGATAGGAGACGATAGTTCATCCCCTCCCCTCGTTTTTCAAAATTTTACATGGAGGACAAAGTAGTCTGCAACGTGTTTTAGGACTCCAAGTAGCTTACCAATCAGTTTGGGAAATTGCATGCACACTTCCTTTCTTCCAAAGCCAGTTTATTAATTGATCATGGTAGTTTTTATGTTCAAGAAGTGGGGAATAATAGTCCTTGGGACCACTTTTTTAATTTTAAATCCATTATTATTATTATTATTATTATTATTATTGAGTAGGGGCTCGCGCCCTAGCACCAATGCCATAGGCGTATTGTGCGCCCTCGTATTCAGGCCTTGAATAGACCCGTAGCCACAGCCTATTTTTAAATCCATAGGGAAGCTATAGAGGGGACCGGTCCTGATACTACTTTATTAAATGCAAATGATGATCTATTGGAAAACTAAGTAGGGACTAGTGCCAAGTTCTAGTTTAATATTTTAAGAACAAATTTAAAAAGTTGGAATCCTAGTGGTATGAATCTTCCCTCCTAGACTGAAAGATGTGTATAGACTCCAGTGTCAATCTTCTTAAAAGATTACTTCATCAAATTTATGCCTAGTAAAGTTTTACATTTCCGTAAATTCATAATGTTATATACTTCTTGTTGTAGCATACATACATACATACATACACTTTCCCTTTTTTCAGGTTTAATAAACGGTAATATGCAGTTGGATATATTTTTCTAAATGTTTACTCTGGAAAAATTTGACGTTTAGCGCGTGACATACGTGTATGTATATAGTATGCCGGAGCATACGCCGCGGTCATACATAGTTCTCGCCGAGAGAGATCGGTGAACTATGATTTACTATTTTTCCCCATAGCGTGATTGTACGTACGTACAGAGCCGCTGTTTGGCTCTGCCGAGTGTAGTTGTATTGTAAACTAACTGCATGCCTCGTGCAATTTTATACATATATATATTTTCAAATCTTTCTTTTTGGGTGATTGTACTTTGTAGTCATTCTTCCCCTACACAACTAGGCCTAGAACCTCTCCATTCCCTCTACAAACAATAATCTTTCTCTCTCTCTCTTTTATACTTATCAATTTTGTTCGCTCCCTTCAAAAACTTCTTAATCCCCTCCCCCTTCCACTCAAAATCTCGTCGAAATCTACGCAGCTGCGCTAATAATATTCCTCTGAAATTTATTGCAATTAAATTTCTTTTCTTTCTTTTTATTTATTTTTTTTTTGTCAATAATCTCAACAACGGTGTGGCGCCCCTGAGGTTTTTTCTTTTGTTTTACTTTTGAGTGTTCTTAACGGAAAGCGTAGTAAGTATTCGAAGAGGATTTGGGGGGGGGGGGGCTCTTTTAGAATAGAGATGGTCTCATAGCCCTGTAATGATAATTGCAAGTCAGAGGAGTTCGTTAGTATTTGCGTTTTTGATTTAGAGTCAAATTAAGAGAGTGAGCGTAATCGGCTTTGGTAAGGTCATTTGACCCCAGACTTATGAAAGTATTATAGGGCTATGATAGCTTAACATAGCATGAGGCTTGTCAAATGTGCTTCGAACCCAGACTTATGAGAGTATGATAGGGCTATGACAGTGTAACATTGCGTGAGTTGAGAGAGTGAAAATTTAATTTCTCGAACCCCTTGATGTGTATTGTGTTCGCCTTATGTGTCGAAAAATGGAAAATACTTAGAAAAGTCTTTTTTGCAATCTCTAATTTAACTATTTTACATCTTTAAGAATCGTGAAACTTCCTGCAAAATAACGATTTTCCGCAACTTTGCTGGCTTTATGTAAAATCTATTAGTTTGAGTTAATTAGATCGCCGAACACGTGACTTATGAACTTATCATTGACGTATGAGTTACGAATTTAACCCACTAGAAGTAAAAATCATAAATAAAAATAAAAACCCCAAGTTAAACCTCAAATAACCAGTCTTAAAATCTTTAAACGTCCATTTCAATGACTCCTACCTACACTACAATAATCCACATAAATACACTTTAATAAATTACAAGGCAAACTTTCCCGCGATTGTCTTCTCTCAATATATATTTTTTTCAATTTATTTCTTGTGATTTGCTGAAGGAATACTTATTAGTTATTAAAATTTATACACAATAGGTCTTATGATCAGAGTTCGTAGTCCTATGTCATAATTTCTTTTTATTACATATTATTATATATTCTTATTCTTATTTTCTAAACGTTTTCGGTTTTCTGTATCTGAAAGACGTTGAACTTAGCGGTATAAATCGCGTCACATTTTTATATTCTTTATAGAGATTAAAACCTCGTATAATCATAAGTTTATAAGATATATTCCCATAAGTGTGAGACTACCTATACTTCGTAATGGTAGACTTACAGCTCGAGCTAGTTCGAGAAAGACGGAAGCGAGAATTGAAGTCCTACACTCGGTGGTTAATTTTGCAGGACTTCCATCTAGTCCTATTTAGTCTGTACTAAGCCTTTGACATGCAGCGCCTCATCACCAGGCGTCGCTTTACCTCGAATCTATGGCCTACCTCACTCACTTCGTGACAAGCTCCAGTTTGTAACCAGTGACAAACTTATGGGGAACTTATCTTATGAACTTATGGTGTATATTCCGTACTGAAGTCTAGACTGTCGGTTAATAAACTTTATGTCAATTTTGTTGAAATATTTGTATGAAAAGGACAAAAAAAAAGAAAAGAACACAAAATAGACTTATATTTAAGCATACGAATTCAATAGACTTATTATTTTTTTTTTCCATTCTATTGAGAACAAATGTGATTTAAAAGGAAGGGGGGGGGGAAAGAAGGTACTTTTATCACCGAGTCTATTAGTGATTAAATGACATTTAACAAGATTGATTAGAATCCGATCAAATGTGTTTTTGTTTTTAGACGATTTTTAGGTGTACGCCAAAAGGTTTAGTAGACGGTTTTTTGTTTTTTTTTATGTAGATGTGTGGGGATATGAGTCCCTCAAATGAATCCTACACGTTATGGCGCGTTTTCAAAGTTAAATACATATGTAAATGTGTTTTGACGTAATTTAAATTTTTAGGGAAGTTTTTAGAGAGTTTATTGAACGTTCTCTTCAAAAATAGACGACATTATATGGTGTTAAAAGTAATTATGAAATGGGTTTTTTTTTCAGGCTGCGTGTTTTACAGTTTATTGAACTTAGTTCTCGATAAGTTTCTTCTGATAGTTAAGAGAAATAGACGAAATTTTCTGATAGTTAACTAAAATAGGCGAAATTTTCTTATAGTTAAGGAAAATGGACTATATTTTAATTTTCTGATAGTTGAAAAAAATAGACGAAATTTTCTAATAATCAAGAAAATAGGCCAAATTTTCTGACATTAAAATTTGCCCAGTTATGTATTGCATATCTATAAGTACTGATGTTAGTTCTAGGAATATTGAACTAATTTTTGCATAACGGTTAGAAATCGGGGTTAATGTGTGTTTATAAATAAATAAATAGATAACTAGATTGCATTTACGTAACTGTATTTCTTAAAACGCATGACACCCATAAATAATACTTCTTATACTCGAGATTATACCACGTTATCTATTAGAAATGTATCCTTTTTCAGAGAGCGAGAGAAAGAGAGAATTTCAAGCCGTATATTAATGAGTACCTATAGATTAATTCGAGCCTCTAAAAACTGCGTAGTCAGTAATAAATTAACAAAAATATAAAGTTTAATACATTTTTCTCCCTTAATTTTTATAAACAAATCGCGAATGGAATTCGATTTATCTATGATGACGTAGTAGTGACGTATAAACTTCGTGAATATATCCTGGAAATGTGTTTTGTTTATAAAGTGTCCTTGCAATATTGCCTATGCAACACACTGCATACTTTTAACGTATTTATTGATTTACGAGTACAGCTATTTGCAGCTACTACAAACCTATCAATGAAGTTATCCCCTCTCCAGATCAGTTGCAACAACAGCTTTTATTTCGTTAGGTTTTAATGTCTATTTATATAACCAGGGAATGCTCGCGAATCTTTTATCAGGCTAACTATAACGGACACAGAAATCACTGATAAACATAACCGTTTTTCGTCACTAGTGACATTTATTTCCTATATATTATTGCCACCGCAACCTATTTGAAGGGGGGGGGAGTATTAAAATCTGGGCTGCTGTAAAAACTCTACGCAACATTTCCTCTAACTCTCCTACTCACTAAAAAACAGCTGTGTTTTGTTATTTTTCATTTCATTGGTAAAAAGAAATTTGGGGAAACATTCAGTCCCAGTCTGTCTGTCTTTTCGAAAGCGTTGAACTTCGAATTATTTTCCTAGAATTTTGAATTTCTCATCCTACTCGTTTCATACTCCCTGTCACCGACCGACTCTAAGCCTAATTTAAAACTCATCGATATCAATTCCAAAATTTTTACTATTCGATAATCTTGCCTGAAATGTTTCGCGTGTATTGTGAATCAAAATCAATATATTATCGTTTTAATATCGATTCCAGTATGATATGTTTTTCGTCCCCAATAATTTAAGGATTTGATCTCTCGTGTCCTACGTAAAAGTTCACAAACTTGCGCAAAAGCAAAACAGAATTTCTCAAGTCTATTTATAAAGTCTCTAAATCTGAAACGTAAAACGGAGTTACGCAATATCTGAAAAGGAAAAAAGTCCTCTCTCTCTGAAGCGAAATTTCTTCTCGGAATAGAACCACGGGAACTTAAGGCAAAACGAGGTCTTTGCCTCGAACGGGTTAGAGCAAGGTTTACTTGACTGTTTTGCAGGGAAACTTCAATGGAAAAACAACCTCGGGTTGTGGTAGGGGTAAAACGTTGCTAGGTCTCTTAGCGATTGAAAGATTGTAAACAGGGTTTTTTAGTTTTGCTGAAATGGGTCCAAATAGTTACGCAAACATTCCACTCGTGTTTGTTTTCAAAAGAAAGAAATTCAAAGCCTTAAAACACTTACTTAGTTCTGATTAAGTTAACCCTAAAATAGCCCTCGTCTTCTCTACTAAGCCTAATTCAAACTCTTTCTAATAGACAAGTTGCTAAGCTAGGATTAGATAAAGCTGCTGCTGATGGTGGTGATGTTTTCTAAAAACAAACTTTTAAGCAGGCTATAATTATTGCTACATATTCCAATTACAGAAGCATCCAGTCTGGAATAATCAAACCTATTTAAATGGTTACGACCATAAGTTTATAAGACATGTTCCATAAGTATGACACTAACTATACTTCGTAATGCTAGAGACGTACAAGCGGGAATTGAAGTCCTACACTCGGTGGTTAATTTTGCAGGACTTCCATCTAGCTCCTATTTAGTCTGTACTAAGCCTTTAACATGCAGCGCCTCAGCACCAGGCGTCGCTTTACCTCGAATCTATGACCTACGTCACTTCATGACAAGCTCCAGTTTGTAACCAGTGACAAACTTATGGAACACGAATTTATGTTAGGACTTATTGTTACCAAGGCCAGTTTAAGGGTTAATGAAAACTGAGTGTTCCCGCGCGTTTCTTCATTCCTTTAAAATAGGCTCTTGCACGATTGCACCAAGTTTGTCAATGTTTTCGAAATCTCTCTCTCTCTCCAGACTTCTTTTTCATTTTTAAAAAAACAAACAAAATTCCTGCTCTATATCTTTTTCTCAAGGATAATTAGGCTTAGCAGTTCTAAAGGCTGCAGCCAAGTCTTGGACTTTTTCCTTCCGCTATTTCGTACAACATTTATTATTTCATAAAATAATTAGGCTAGGTTCCAAATGACGAAAAGAGTTTTAGGCCTAAAAATTAAGAAACACGATATTCATCATTAATACTTGATTTTGGACCAGATACTGAATTCGAATGTTGATGAAGCCATAAATTTAAAACGAAATTCAATACCTCCGTGGCTTTTAAAAATGATTTTAAAAACTCAATCCAGAGTTCATTTAAACAAATTAAGTTTCAAATTTATATTTAAAAAACATTTAGGCATCAATAGAGAGTGTTTTGAAATTAAGAGTTTATAACAACGGTACGAAGCTTAAAGTTCATAATCTTTATTTATTAAAATATTATCAACCTTGGATTGAGTGCGTAAATTTATGTAAATACCCTTGTTTCTATGACGAACTTTAACCTTCTAAGAGTGTTACTAGTTTGAACTCAATAGTAACTCGCCTAGTCATCGAAATATTAAAGATAAACATTAAAATTAGTAATAAAACTAGTCACCTTTTCTTGTTAGCGCTGTTAAAGGCGGGGAAAAGCATTTAAACCCCTTTCACTGAGATAAATGATATCATATTATAAATTATATTTTCGTTATGCATATAAGAAATTCGCAAAAAGACGATTTCCAAAGGAGTTGTTGCAAAATTATGTCACGAATTTTCCTAAAAGTGAGAAATATTAAACTCGTGTTTCATTCAGGGTATAGTATTGGTCCATTTGAGCGCCGCATAGTTCTCAAGAATCTCGCGGCGTTTTCCGCGGGAAAAATAAAATCACGTGATCGGCCGCCATTTACGGAGAGAGGGATTTTTATTCGCATAGCTAACTCGATCACGTCCGTGAGCGGGTGGGCCGTGGTTTTGGTAACTGATTATCGTCTGCTTCATAATTGAGAGAACTGCAGGGCACAATTATAAAATGGCAGCGTCCTAGCCTTATTCTTTAATTTTTTACTATATTTTGTTCCACATTTAGAAATTGAGGTTTCCAATTTAATTAAATAGTATTGAAATTAAGCCAATTAAAGTTTCCGTGAACAAAAATTAACCTTTAGGGATGTTCTGTGTCCAAATACGGAATGAATAGCAGCCGACGACAATCAGTCCAAAAAATACTAGGGAAATGTGTCTGGCAGCATTGCACCTCCGAAATGGCGCTAGGTTTCGCCGCCGAAAATGAGCGACCGCCGTATCGGCGGCGTTACTTCAACATGGACCAGGACTATTGGCAGATCCCTCCCTTTGTAAATACTAAAACCCTAAGGCAATATAAGACCCGTGCCACATGACAATTTAATCTAGCTTTATTTGAATAATAATGTTTAATAGTTCAGCTTGGCGCCCGTAAAGTTTTTTTCTGGAATAATCGGAAATAATTATGTGTTCTGGGAAATGTAATCCAACATTCGTAACGCAAGCGTTTTTAGACACGTAAAAGGATTTAAGTAGATATAAAATAGGCTTATGAGTTACGTTGTTTTGCTTGTATTATTGTTATGAAGTCGCTTTTGTGAGCCATAGCTAATTCGGAGAAAAACAAGGCTGGAATAAACGTTTTAACTGCGAATGCAATATGGAAATTTGAAAACCCTGCAGGTTTAGAAAAGAGGGAGAGAGATATTGTGGAAATAAATAATAGAAACGTTTTACATCCAGTTTGGAAATTGAAGCGATATAATTTTTCCACGGAAATTTTTAATTATTCAAATTAATACGGTTGTTGATTCATTTCATTTGAGGGTTTCATGGTAAAAACATGACCATTTTCAACAATAAAGGGGTAGTTTCAAGTATTTATTTATAACTCGTGTTCATTTAGAAACGGGAATTACTCGAATTGAACACAAACTCATATGGAGTTGATTCTATTTATTTATTTCAATTATTCATTTAATACGGTAGTTGATTCAATTCATTTGAAGATTTTTTTGGTAAAAACATGACCATTTAAATAATAAAGGGGTAGTTTCAAGTATTTATTTATGAATTGTGTTCATTTAGAAACGGGAATTACTCGAATTGAACACAAAAACTCACATGAAGTTAATTGTATTTATTTATTTTTTATTTTTTTAAATTGCCCAACTGTTTAATATTTCTTTTTTATTAAGTTTTAATGTTCTTTGTCCCATTTTAAAGCTATCAATTAGTTTTTACACAATTCTATATATTAATAATCAAAAATAAAAACAAATATGCCGAATTTTATAACGATCATTACAATTTAAGCGATTTAAAATGTAAAAAAAAAAAGTAACGGTTTTTACTAGTTGAAAAACCATCCAAGTATAGAGTTACTAGAGTAGAAGCTCCTCCCCCTTCCTTTATAGATCAAATGAAGCTCATTCTACCGTGAATTTTATAAGTATCTAAATCGATTAGGCCTATATACTTTTCTGTATAAATTTTAAGCCTAAAAAACTGGTTGGTTAAAACATATTTTTTATATTCAAACCAAAGAAAGGGGGAAAATGTCACGTGGTTGTTTAACCAGTTACCCAGAATTCCCTGTGGGCTAGTTGTAGGCTAGAAAAAAAAGAAAAAGGATTTGGATTGACATATTCTTTTGTCATAAACTATAGCCTATGAAAGTATGAATTTGATTTTTGGAGGGATGCTTGCTGAAATGGCGGGAAATAAAAAAAAATAGGCGCGCGTGCGAGGCGCGTGCCGAACTTTTTCCCGCCCTTTTCGTTTTTACTCTAAGCTCGTTTTTGACACGAGGGTGAAAATTTTTCAAATAAAAAATTAAATAAACCTTGGAGGCATACATTAAAATATACCCGCTTCTTCTCTGAATTCTGTTTTTTTTTTCACTAGCAAGCATCCTTTGGCCCTCATACGTTTTAGATATTTCTCTCCTTTTCATAACACAATTGGGAGTTGGTTTCAGGGAGAACCATCTGCCGTGTTTTAGGAATTTCTCCTCTCCTCCTCCTCGAACCAGCTTATGTCACGCGCTGTTATAAACGGTATTGATATTAGGGCTCTCTCTCACTCTGTATAGTTTATCATAAATTTTTTCAAAGGTGGCTTGCTGAAGAGAAGCCCAACGTTACAAGTTTGAAGAACAGGGGGAAAGGGTGGATGAGAGAAAGGATCTAGGTGCAAGTTCCAATTTTACCTTTTATAGTAATATTTATTTCTAGGCATTGATAGGAAAACCAAAATTATAGAGCTGGAAATGTAAGTTTTTTAATTGCAAATCAGTTTCAGTAATTCGCCATCTTGGAAACTGTCTTAAAAACAATCGGGTTTCTGTGGTAGATCTGAATTCTTCTAAGGCTGCTGCGAAACGTAAGAATGTAAAGAACATAGAGGGGGATACGAAAAATCTCCCTGCAGGACTGCCAAATTACACCTTGCG
Source organism: Phalangium opilio (assembly GCA_019434445.1). Classification (NCBI taxonomy): domain Eukaryota; kingdom Metazoa; phylum Arthropoda; class Arachnida; order Opiliones; family Phalangiidae; genus Phalangium; species Phalangium opilio. The sequence goes on from JAEQBA010003895.1 coordinate 37,194, forward strand.
AGTGTAGTTCGGTTTGAATCAGTTCGAAGGTACATTTATCCGCATTTATCCCATAGAGATTGATGCATTTATTGATAGATGCACAGATATAAGTATACTGTTAGGATTTTACAATTTTTGGCCTGAGAAGTCAGTTGAAATAATCAAGAAAAACTTCAGGTATTTTATGGAAACTCATCAAATTTTTTTTCATTATTTAGGCAGAGTTAAAATAGATTAAACCTTAGTTGCTATCAAAATAAGTAACGGTAAATTGACCCCCAGTGGTAATATGCCCTCCATTTGAACCCGGTAATGATCCTACACACCGTATATAAAATTTTCGCTCAAGTGATGCATACGTACGCCTCCTGGAATGTTACGAAAATTTTGACCTAAAAGGTTCAGAGCTGGTCAATAACATTGTTCCTCGATGCGAAGCTTAATGTAACTTGTTGTTAATTTGAGCCCTCAGTACGTTGGTTGATGGGCCAAGGGGAAAGGAAGAGGGGGAAACGAACACTGAAACAATCGACACTCCGAAAGAGGAATGCTAGAAATTATTTCCGGAACAATTACTCGACAAACTCTATGGATGAATTGCGATCTTAATCAAAAAATAACTCTTCAAATGTAGATAAACGAGTTTAGCGGCCACTTTCACCAACTTTAGCCTTCAAAAAGATTTAAGCCTCGCGCTGTTACCAATGGGGAAAAACCAGGATAGAAAAAACCCCTCTTATTTATGAAATTTAATACCTTGAAAATGAATTTAAGAAAACATTCTGCATGATCCTCGACTTTGACCTTTCGAAGTTTAATTTGTTTCCAATTCCGTATAGCCTCGGTTTTATTTTTCTATCCCTAATAATTAAGCCTAACGTTCAATCGAAATGTTCAAATTAGATGGCGACTAATAGTAATTAACCCTAATAATTAGGCTCAAGTTTGAAGTGCATAATGTTCCAATGATATGCTTTAAAATCAAAAACGTATATAGATGCTGTTTCACTTAGGCCTTGGTTTATTTTTCGAACCCTAATAATTAGGTTTAACTTTCAATCAAAATGTTAAAACTTACACCTGGTTGGGTGGTCTTAGATTCGAATGAGAAGGCAATTTCGCGGAGCTAACCCTAATAATTAGGCCTAACTTTGAACCAAATGCCTTAAAATTAAAGATATGATAATTTACTAGAAGAACCCATGGGAAAACATGAACTTTACGGGTAATTTTCATGAATCATCTTATGATTACGTCACTTTAATTAATCCAATAACTTATTCCTACACCTTCAACCCCATGAACGTGACCTTCTCAAGCATGTCCGAGTAATATTAACTGGTCAAGACTATATGAAGTCTCATTAACTTTTAATATTCTAACCTAGGCCTATTTCGGAGTCAAACTTTCCTCTTAGCAAAGGAAATGACGAATATCCGTTCCATGTACAAGTAAGCCTAGCGTAACTACATGAAGCCATGAAGCGATTTTTAATTTAGGTGTGGCTCTCACGATTTATAGTAAAAAAATAAAAACTGAAAGATTAGAAAACATATCGTCGGATCATAGCATCGTACACAGTGTTGTAGCTTCGGGCTTTTCACGAAAGTTGTTAATAAATCGAGTATTCCCAATAACTCGAAGTGAAGTTGCCGAGCATAGATAACCGATTTTCAATTAGACTGATTAAAAATAGTGTAAGCGTGATATCACGACACGAATTTATACAAGCCTTTCCTGAATATTTTAAACAGTGCTCAAGATAGCTTTGATGAATTTTTGTTTTGATAGTAGACCGATATGAAAAGCGGAGTACAAGGGTATTTGAATAGTTAGATCCGGTTTAAAAGCGTATTACATCAGCGGATACCAATAGTTCTAACTAAGAGGTCACCCTCTTGACCCTCCTTTAGTTACTGGTGTATTATTGACCAAGGCCCAAGGAAAAGCAAAATAAAATTTAGATAGGTTGCCCTAAAAGGGGCTAGAGAAATTTTCTCCCCCTTTTCTTAAGTTTAACAGCGCATGAGCTTCAGGGTTGCCAGAAATTTGGGGGAGCATCTTGGGTTTTGAATGTGACGTCACGAGAAAGTTCATAGTAGCAAGCTTTTCAGTCTGTTATAGCAACGAGGTTATCTACACTCTTTGGTACTAGATAGCTGTTGAATTGCAGTTGTACTCGCAAATACCTGGCAACACTTGTCCCCTCACTCTCTTGGATGAATACGTTATATTCATAATATATTTTTGGGTGAAATTTCTTAAGTTATAGGTAGAAAATGCTATACCAAAGTGCAGTTTTCGAAAGGAGAAACTCTCCCATAGTAAACCGAATATTTATATTGAAAATTATTGATTTTTAAAAACTGTAACTGTACTATATACAAGGTTGTCCAGAGAACCCAGAATATACGCAACTGAATATTTTGACGTGACCAGGTGTTCCATTGAAAAGCTTTCCACGCACCATGAGATCCAATGGGTACAAAAGATACCTCCCCCATCCTTAATTTCAACCCCCCTCTTTAAAATGGCTATAGCTTGAGGGTTCTGCTAACTTCACGCTGTGTATAGAGGAAAGGCTATAACCATTGTTAAAACTCCCGTGACACACCATTTTAGGGTTTAACTCGTGAATTTGTTTCTCACTTGGCACTGTTACTAAAGGTATGAAGGTCCCTTTTAACTCTTCACTAGTAATCCCTAGTGATGTTGTCTATACGTCTCATTCAAAGAATTCGATATAGTTAAGGTAGAGGTCAGTGGTTGAGATTACGAGTAACTTACTGTACTTTCAGGTTGAAAGTTTGGTTTTTCTTTTTCTTTCAAATCCACCCTTAAAAATCTCCTCAGGTTTTTCGAAAAGTTTTATTTCGGGTTTGGTTTGGGTCTTCTTTGACCAATTTCGAATAATAATAAAAAAAACGTAAATGGGAACGCCCGCTTTAGAAATTTTCGCCCAGAAGGGAATCTTTTTTCAAATGCTTATTTCTCGAAAGGGGGTTCAACCGCTCTTGGTTTGAACTCTTAACTTGTTCCTTCGAAGTTCGAACTTTGCCCTTTATTGAACCCAATACATTGATTGTCTCTTTAAAAAGATTTTAAGAGAGGTTTAAGGAAGTTTTGGTTAGTTTTTCGACCACCCAAAAACCATAGTGAATACATTTTTTAGCTGCCATTTTCTAAGATGGCCGCGATTAGGGAAAAAAATCTAATTCCTTTAAGCCTAATCTTGCATAATTTGTAGGTAATTCTTATTCCTTAACTAAAACGTAAACGTGAATTCCTTGGAATTTAGGCAAACTCAAAGCCTGGTAATTAACTATGATAGGAAATTGTGTAATCGTGGAAGGTAGAGGCCTTATTTTAAAGTGTACGGCGTATTTTTTTATTTATCTTTGAGGAGAAGTTCTTTCCCCTTTTCGTAATCTTATAGGCCTAACCCGATGCAGCTGTAATCAATCAGGAAGTTAATAACAAAACGCTTTAATAACATAAATGGCCAACTAAGGCATGGCTGCTACCACCGATAAGAAACTTTTATTGCCACTGTAAACTGCATGCTCAGAAGTGCGCCAAATTTAGATTAATAACGGAAGAAAACAACTTTGGCGGTGACGTTTTAGTCTTAAGTCTCCATATTCCACCCCTTTGCTAAGTCAAACTATGAAAATACAGCTTTGAAATAGAAATTTTGGTGTTTTCAAGCTTTGTATGAAACTTTTAATTGCTCGCAACAGTTTAAGAGGCTTTATATTCGAACTTTGACCTTCGTAAGGAATTATCTGATGCTCAACACGACTTTTGATCCCTTTAGAAGACCGTTACTAATTTTCTACATGAACTTTGATCCCGTCCGAGGCCCCAACAAGTTTGTTTTTACGCGAACGTTGTCCTTTCTAAGGTTTTAATTATTTTTCTAGGCAAATATCGGTCCGTTTCAAGTTTGAAACAGAGTGTATCTTAAAATAATATTAGGTCACTTGAAACTGACGGTTATAAATTAGTTTGTAGGTCTAATTTCCCCGACTTGGGGTGCTTCTTAAGCTCAGGCACGATTAGGCAATTTTTCCGGAGTTAATTTTTAGTTTTCCGCTCAACGGCGCAGGCGCGAATTACGCCAGTCTGCCAATTTTCCCTGAAAGAGAGGGTCAGCGAGCTTCTTGGGCTTGTTCCAAGTTTCGTAGAGCGCGAGCTCGTTCCTAGAGAGCGCGAGAAAAAAAGAGAGAGGGAGAGATCAGGCTTCTCGAGGTTACAAGGTCAACGTTTTCCACCGAGGTCATTACGAATTTAGCCTTGATCGGGAGAGGTACTTTTAATAACAGGCTGAAACGCGCTCTCCCTAAAAAAAACTGGGGGGATGGAAAGTTGGAGAAGATAATTTCAGTTTCAGACTGGATGAAAAAGCATTTTAATTGAAATGAATAAATTTACTATTAATTTTTAATTCTTCTCTAATCATTCGATAATTGTGTCTAAGAGAAATGCTAAATACCTTTGGAAATTTAATTGGGGAAAATCACGCTCAACGAATTTTTCAAAGAGTTGGGTCTTTTTCTTGAACGTTCTCTTAATTTGTTTAAAACGGTTGTTAATTATGTTTATGTGGGTGAAAGTGAACTTCCAAGTTGTTGGTAACGAGTAACTCAATCTAGTAGCTGTAGGGCCTCATTTTTTTTCTTCTACGTGGTGGGTGTAGGCGCTAATTTTCGCTTAGTCATCCGTCAACTATCCATTAATTTCGAGTATGGTACTAGTAGTTTCGAACGAGATTCGAACTTGAAAAGTGTTTTTGAACCGTGTTTTTGTCATCATTATCAATGAATTGCCGCAAACTTTTATGTACTTAATAATCGCGTACAAAAATTTCGTAAGAAAAGTGTAGCTGGGAATTATTGACATCCTCAGCTAGGCCTAACTTTCCCGCCCTTTTAAACATCATCGAGAGAAAGCACGTGTTCCGAAATGTTTCCCGCGAGTTAAAACTTACATATATATATCGGGCGCGAAAAAAAGTGGCGGGAAAAAAATCATTAAAAGGAATAAGAGGGGAGGCGAAGAAAACTCTAGAGGGTTAGTTTCCCTCTTTCGCGTTTTCATTTCCCCCGTTTAGTTTTGTTCCAGCTGACAGCGCGAGGTAGCCTTGAAAGAGCCACGGGGGCGTTCACCTTGAATACTCTCTCGATCCTATTCGTCGAAATTTGCGTGACGTTTCTCTCGGTCTGGTCTGGGGTCCCTGGTCTCCGCTCTTTCCCGCGTAAAAGGGAAAGCTTGGCTCGTTTTGGTTTAGTTTGCCTCTTGGAATCGCTGGGGAAGAACGCGAGATTTTGCGCGTCCCAAATCCCAGCTTATACTTACGCGTTCGCTAGCGAAAAATTAAAGGCGTGGGATTAAATTTTTGGCGCGTTTTTTTCCTAGAGAACCTTCACGAGACAGTTCGCGCCAAAACCCACGGATAACTTTCGCATTTTGTGGATTAATAATTCGCGTCATTGGTGGATTATCTCGCAGGGTTCTATAAATTTGTGAGCGTCAAAATTTTCGCGAAAACGTTTCAAATGGTGCCCCAAAACGGTGGCCACCTAAGTATGTCCGAAGACGAGGAGGACAGTAATAGCGGATTCAGTGTCCAAGAGTCTAAAAAACAGATGAAAGTTTTGTCTTTCACCAACACTTTGGCGCCTTTCGGATCCCTTAAAGTTAACGCCAATTCTAGGACACCATACACGGACGCTACACGATGCAAAAAAGTAACCAATCACGTTAAAAGGCCCATGAACGCTTTCATGGTCTGGAGTCAAATTGAAAGGCGCAAGATATGCGAACAACAACCGGAAATGCATAACGCCGAAATTTCAAAAAGACTCGGAAAAAGGTGGAAGATGTTGACTGACGGAGAAAGACAACCTTTCATTGACGAAGCTGAAAGGTTAAGATTGTTACATATGCAGGTAATTAGCGTTTCGTTTCAATCACGTTCGCTCGCTCGCTCGCTCCGGGAATGTTTTTAAATTAATTAACGTTATTACACTTTTGATTTAACGGAAAATTATCGTCAGAAACGCTTGGTTTAAAACTCCCCAAAAACTGGTTAGTGTTGTCAAGGCTATCTTTCCAACCGTGTATATATTCTAAAAATCATTAGAGGTTTTTAGAGACTGACTTCTCGAGGTTATTTTCCCAAAATATTATTTTTGCTTGGCAACAGACGTTTTCCAATGCTAAAAACAATGTCGCAAATTTAACATTTGCTTGGGTAAAGAACTGTTAAGATTTGTGTTTTATTTTGCGTTTTGGTTTTCACGTTAATCGATTGACAGTGTAGTGCTGTCATCGCAATTTCGGTAGAAAGGGGAGAGAGCGATGAGTAGGCTACTTTTTAAAGGAAATTCTCATTAACGGGGAAAGGAATACGAAAGGGGGGATGGGAAAAAACCTCAAACTTGGTAGATTAAGCGAGGAAAATTTTATCATATCAATACGGCTCGTAATGTAACAACATTGAACCGGAATTTGTTATTAGAATATTATGACTAGTTGTTTTCCTGGTAGTGTAGTTAATCGAAGAATTGTTTTAATTCTTCTAAAGTAAATGGTTTCAAACGCTAAATCTTAATTTAAAGTGTCTAAAAAATTGTAAATCTTAATCTAGAATGGTTATAAACGCGAAATCTTATTGAAGACCGTCTGTAAAACCCAAAATCTCCATCTAAAATGGTTTTAAACGCTAAATCTTAATTTAAAATATCTATCAAATTAGAAATCTTAATCCAAAATGGTTATAAACGCGAAATCTTCATTAAGACCGTCTGTAAAATCCAAAATCTCCATCTAAAATGGTTTTAAACGCTAAATCTTAATTTAAAATGTCTATAAAATTAGAAATCTTAATCCACAATAGTTATAAACGCGAAATCTTCATTAAGACCGTCTGTAAAATCCAAAATCTTCATCTAAAATGGTTTTAAATTCAAAATAATCTGAAATCTCTATATAAAATGGTTACAAATATTAATATCTTAATCTAAAATCTCATTTTACGTAAAATATCTGAAAATTCAAAATCTCATCTTAGGAAATCCATAAAATCCTTAACAAAACTTCGTAATACGCGTAAATAATTGATGTTTAATTTGAAATCTCTGGAAAATCCTTGGTAATTTCCGGAAATCGAGTTTATCCCACCCCTGTTAACCAATATCTTGGTTCCGGTTCATTATTCAGGGGGATATTGAATAAACACAATATAAAATACATGTATATTCCCCTATACTTTGTGGTGAGGGTCATTTCTAACTCGTTTAGAGAGAGAGAAAAAATTAGTAATTTTTTTTTCTAATAATAATAAGCAACCACAAGGACGGCATAATAACTCTCTTATTTGATCTCAGTTACACTGCAAACTATTCCAAAAACCGTTTGTATGTCCTCCGTTTGACAGATAAGGGAATAATATTTTTTTATTTTGCGGGTAATAAACAAGATAGACTCTTTCTAAAGAGAGAGGAAATGACGTCCCGTCGTGGTTGTTTTTTTTTTACACCAAAAGAAAAATTTTCCAGATGTTTTTAATCCAACCCCGTTTCCGATTTATACTTCACGAGTTAGCAACCCACTAAACCCGCCAGTTTTTTACCATTTTTGGGAGGAAAATGGAGTTTTTTTCCATAGAGAATTTATCTTATGTAGAGATTAAGGGACCTTGTTAGAAAATTTTAAATACGTTGCTTGGAAAATGTTTGTAATATGATTTGATTTTGAAGGAATTTGTATATATAGCTTGTTTGTTATAACCAATGGTGTTGCCAGTGTCATTTGCAACTGCAATTCAATACAGTCTGAAAAGCTTGTAGTATTCTGTTCAATTCAGTTCCCAAACCTGGTTAGATGCTCTCGCAAATTACTGGCAACCCTGTAACGGGGGGAGGAAATGTCTCTAGCCCCTTTTCAAAATTAATTTCTCGTGTTAAAATTTAGTTAACGCCGATTTTTGGTACTTGTTAATGTATGAGGTCATTTTAAGGGTTAACAACGCCGGAATTACTTGATTTTTAAGTACCTACTTTTACTTAACATTATTCTCCGAAGTTTCACGAAGTTTTTGTTAAACTAGTAGTTAGCTTTTTTTTAAACAAAGCTTTTAAGAGTCTCTAGAAACATTTCTCAACTAGTGAATATTTGAACGAGAGTGGTTCGCGCTTAATTGGATACTTAAATGATGGATTACGAAAATTAATTATAATAATTAACATTTTCTTCAGTGACGAATGGGAATTATTTCAAAGGAAATATTTGATTATTTGAAATTAAAAATAAATAAATAGCCTATATTTATTTGTTGAATCACTGACACTTAAGTATCCCTTTTTAAAAAAAGAACCCTTAAAATTATAAAATCTTGGATAAGAGAAAGAGGGCTAAAGAATTAACGAAACCTGTAATAAAACCTTTTTGGTATAGAGCCAGTTATTTCGAAATAAAACTAACCATAACCCCGAAATGTGGGTCCCACATTATTATCTATCTCTATTTTATAAGGTCTATCGGTTCGTTTCTCTAGTAAATTAGTCGTCGCCTTTCTACCCCCCCCTCATCCCCCTTACCTTAATTAATAGTAATTCGCCTCGGTTAATAGTAGACGGAAATTTGTGTTTGTGTGTAGCCCCAATTTCTTCTTGGCCAACTTGAAAAGTTGGCCCTCCCGCTGCGTTGTTAAAAAAACTAAAGAAGTAGAATCTAACCATGCGTAAATAAATAATGTAACAGAGAAAAATAAATGGGACTCGAATCTATCTGATAGAGATAGTTTAATAAAAATGATGGTGAAAGTACAAATTTCAAGTTTTATTATAAACCCTTTTTAAGGTTGCGTTGCATTCATATCTTAATTGGTTCAGCCTAAATTGTTGGATCTTTACACACGCTTTAAAATAACCACCATTTCAATCTGTTAATGTTTAAACTAAATCCTTTCATTCCGCTGTCGCGGTTGTGTCTTTCTGTAAGGATTACATTTTGTTTACCAACAAAAGGCTTAAATAATGACTTGGCCACGCTTTCGTTTTTCCAAAGATTTTTCTGTGTTATGATCTTGGCCTATTTGGCAGTTGGCACAAGAGACAGTTTAAGAGATTGTGTGTACACAAAAGGGGCTAGAGTAATTTTCTCCCACACGTTTCTTAACTTTAATCCTGCGCTTCAGTGTTGCCAGTAATTTTTATTAGAGTATCGAACAGAATTCTACAATATTTTTAGTCTGTCGTACTCGCGAATGACTCTGGCAACACTTGTCTGGTTTTCTTTTTGAAATATGGCTGGCTGGGTTGCCTGTTAGCACTTAGTCGCTAAGCCTAATCTCGTTAAACCTTCCTTTTTTCCTTGGCCCTAACGAAAAGTTCCCAAACTCTCTCAAAATATGATTGAGTAACTGGATTTTGATTCTATTTTTAGGTGTGTTTTTTTTTTTACTCTCTCTCTCTCTTTCTCTCAAGTACCGCGAACCTTGCTTTTATCTTTAGGTCTCAAAAACATTGAAGTGTAAAACGAGGAATGAGATTTTTTGGATTATTTTTGCTCCTTGAAAAAGTCTAAGAGCATTGGTTGAATTGGGGCTCTTTCGAAAGAGTTTAATTTTGACACGCGCTTAATTTTAACTTTAATTTAGACAAACTTTTGTTCTCTCTCAGTCATAGTGTAGGTGTGTTGTTTAGTTTTAATAAGAGCCTTATTTCACAGCTGACTGACTAACTATCGTGAAACAATACTTATAAAAAAACAAATCAGTTGTTATTATGTATTTTAATGTCGGAACAAACAACAAAGTGATTGTTGAAAAGGGAAAAAAGAGGGGATGGAATTTGGAAACCATAGTTTTGTTTTTATTGAACAAACGATTTATTGGCGTTCATTGTGGAAACCTAGATATGTTCTTTTATTTTGGTCAATTATAGTTTGGTTTAGTCCTACTGATTACGTATTTCAAAAGTGTATTGGGTCGAAACTCTGAGCGAAAGTTCTAACCATTTATTTCTGTGTTTTTTGTGACTTTCCAGGAATATCCGGATTACAAATACAGACCAAGGAAAAAGGCTAAGCCACAACCCAAAGCCGAACGTCCCCGATCTAACACCGGACATCACACTACGACGGAATGCGTCGTTTCAAGTACGACTTCGAGTAGCGCCAGTAACAAAAGGAGATCGGCGAAACCTTCGAAACACGCCATTGCCGCAGCGTCCAGGAGTCTCCTGGTTAAGAGTCCCGTCCACCAGTCTTCTTCGCCGGTCGGGAACCACCACACCACGCAACAAGTCCATCACGCGAGACAACAAATGACGCCGTCCGTTCTCCCTAACAACAAACAACAGGCTAACCGTCTGAAACTAAAACTAAAAATCGACAAAAAATTCCGCGACAGTATTCGACAAAGTAAAAGGGTTCCTTCACTCGGTACCCAATTAACGCCACCACCGGCCAAAGTCCCTCGCACCCCGGCTACTTCCGACGAAGACCCGGCTTCCCCCGAAAGCGCCAATATATCCTTTTACGAGGATGTCTTTGAGAAGCAATTTGGACTGGTAGATAGCGGACATTCGACGGGACCCGGTTCGCCGGGCTCGTCTTCTAGTAGTAGTTCGAGTTCTTCCGCGACTTCCTTCATTTCAAACGCTCCCAGTAGCGAAGATCTAGCCGATTTGGACACTCTAGCCGATACTATCCAACATTGGTCCGAAGAATTGAATAACTCGATTATTTCAGTCAACAATTCCGGTAACGCGGTGGTTGAATCCACCACCACCACGCCCACTATCGTCATTAAACGAGAAATGATCAAACAAGAGTTTGATTACCACGAAACGGCCAGCTCCCATTCCAGTTCAGGCTCTCACTTTGAATTCCCCGATTACACCACGCCTGAAGTCACTGATATTATAGGAAGCGAAGACTTCTTGGGATACGGCATTGACTCTTTTATGAATATCTAAAGAAGCTTATTTCTTTGGAGTTTTTTCGTCCCTCTTCTAACAGTTAAAAGCGACTCTCGGAATATACTGTAGTAGATTTTGTTTCTTCCACATATTTTTGTTTCCTATCGCGATTTACAAAGAATTAACGCGTAGTTTCAAACTTTAAAACGATTTATTATTCTTGACGTTAATTCGGAATTTAATCACTTTGGGCTTGTAACAGTCTACGAATTACTTTTGCCATTTGTAATTAGTTTAAAATTTTAAAATTCGGATCTTAATCGCTAAAGTAAGCGACGTTATGCAAAATTACATTTATTAAAAAAAAAACCTTTTTTTTTTTTTTTTTTTTTTTTTAACAAAATTCTAGGTTAATTTCTAAATTTTTGAAAAACTGTTAATTTCGAAGAAAGATTTCTTTTTAGTTAGAAAATAATTAACAAAAAATTCCCCGAATATGCCAATTTAAAAAAGTAGTATATTTAATTAAGAAAGGGCAGACTGAAACTTTTAATTTTAATTAAAAAAAAAAAAAACGAAGTTTTTAGATCAATTGCCTTTCAAATATGGAGGATTCTAAGGGTATTATTAGTTTATTTTAATTTCGATGTTAATTATAATTAACACGAAATTTAATTATGTTCTTATGTAAATAGTTAATTGAAAAACCAACTTGCCAAATCGATAAAAAAATTAAAAAACCCAAAAAAAAACCAAAAAAACTACAAAACATTTAGTTATAAAAAATATTTGAAAAAAAAAAAAATGCAGAATTTAATTTTTCATATGATACAAGTAATATTTATGGAAATTAATCGCATTTTTTAATAATTAACTATAAATTATAACCATTTAAAAACACCCCCCCCCACTTAATCATCACAGTAATAAACGAATATATATATACATATATATACTAACCTATAATCGTCCAAAAACGTCACTGACATATTTTCGATACTTGTAAAAAAAAAAAAAAAAAACATCGAAAAACATCGTTTGTGACAATTTTTATTAAAAACTAGTTTGGTATAATATTTAAATTATTTTACGCCGCGTAAAAAGAAAACTTGGCTATTTAGATACTAAATAAATAGTAATTTTTCTCTCTCAAATATCTCACTATAAATATTAACGCAAAAAGGGTGTATTATATATTTAACAAAAAAAAAAAAAAAAGAAATCAGAATATTTTTCCACGTTTTTTGTACTCTACTAAAAACTAACCAAACTAAACTAACTAAAAACTACAGAAAATAATAATTATCTTTAGGGGCCATTCGTAAATATACAAAGTCGGTTTGTTTTATTATCTGAATATTTTTTTGGGAAAAACAAAGTTGTTTTATTTTCGACCAAAAATAATATCCAAAAAATCTTTTGTAAAAATATTTTTTCTCTCCGAGATATCTCGACAAAAATCTCGAATGTACATTATTAAAAAAAAAAAAAATATCGCACCTCCCTCCCCCCTTATTATTATTATAATTTAATGTTATTTGACAAAAAAAAACCAACAGAGAAAACCCTCGAATACCTCATAATCCCGCTAATAAGCCTTAACGGGATTCCGATATAAAACATAACATAGTCCAATAAACGTAGTCCATAGAAATATTTTACTTGAGTTCCAAAAGTTTAAGCAAAAAATTTTGGTACCAAATAAAATATTATAAAATTAATTAGTTTAAAAACAAATACCAAAACTCAACTGCCATTGTATATTTATTAACATATAAGTTTTCCCCTCACGAATAATAATTGATTGAAAAGTGTTTTTTTTTTTTTTTTTTGAGCAATCGAAGAATTATTATTATTATTATTTGCTCTTTTTAAATAATAAGAAGAGATAAGTAGGGGGAGGAAGAGAGAGAATAGTAAGCACTGTAAGACGTATTACATTGTAGTCAAAACAAGTCTATTTTGTATTTATATATTGGAGCAATACCCAAACACCACTTCCCAACACACCATGTACATTTGTTGTGTATAAAAATGTTTTATATTTTACATGAATTACGAGTCTATGCCTTTTAGCCACATCGTAGTATACGATGAGGCTCTTAGTTTTGACCCGAGCCGTAGTAGTAGTAGTAGTA
>JAEQBA010003896.1:0-25650 GCA_019434445.1 Phalangium opilio
AACGCCGATCCCTACTAAAAGAATTAGGAGGTTCCATTTACTTCGGTTTAATTGACTTCTTCGTTGTACATACTGTGTTCCGATACAGTAGTTATTATTTATAGAGTTAGTTTTACAGTAAGCCTTTTTTTCTTTGTGATTGGTAGCCCTCGAGTGAAATAAAATTTCAACAAATAATGTAGGTATTATGTACGGATCCCTCTTCGATAAAATTGCACATACCAAGCATTGATTATACGGGCTGAGTTTTTCTATATTTTTTTGTCAGTTTCTTTATAAAAATATAAGAACATCCGATTTCTAACCGAATAACATCTTTACAAAGGCCTCTCTCTCTCTTTCCAATATATTTTTTTATGGTATATAATTTATACCAGAAGTGATAACTAGTTTATTAGGGCGAAGTATAAGATGCCTAAGTATTGGGCGGGCCATAGTCCCAGTCCCCTTTCAAAATACAAGGGGGGACGGAAAGGAGGCCCTGGGCTATTCGCAGCCTCTCCTCAGTCGGAAAAATATGTAATTTTCGTCATTCGCGTCGCGTGACGTGCACAAGTTTCAAGAACCAATGAGATGCTGGTTGTAATTTAGAGGCGGCGGGGATTAACTCCGGACAGGCTACGTTGGGACTGGAGATAAGCGAGAAACTCTGGCGAATTTATACCTCTCCCTAGTAAACTAGATATCGCTCCTTGTTTATACTTTTTAAAATATCTTGTATAGAAATTATAGGAAATTTCGAGATTTAATTGCGATTTATATTTAGACTTATATTTATTTCTTAGATTAAGTTACTTTGTCCATACGAGGGACGCTTTTTTTTTCAATCCTCAGTTTTTAGATAAGGGAGTTCAAATTAGACTGGTATTTATTGACAGGAAAGAATTTGGGGGGGGGGGGGTTTGAATCGTCTCCTCACCCCCCCCCCAGTCGGAAATGAAAAAAGACATATACCAACGGAAAAAGCTTTACTTTCCTCTTAAAAGGTCAAAGGTCAAGTGGGATTGTTTTAAAACTTAGAGGCATCCCTTTACAGGGTTCGTACCGAACCTGGACAACCTGGATATGTCAGGGATACAGAAAATAGGGGAAAAAGTCAGGGATTTAAAAAAATTTCTTAAAAAGTCAGGGATAAGTCAGAGATTTCGTTTGGTATATCAAACCGTGCTTCGAGCAATGCTTAATATGAGCCAGGTGTAATTATGAAGTGGGCTCTGGTAAACACCTTAAATGGTCAGGGATAACCTGGAAAAGTCAGGGATACAGAAAATAGGAGAATAAGTCAGGGATTTAAAAAAATTTCTTAAAAAGTCAGGGATAAGTCAGAGATTTCGTTTGGTATATCAAACCGTGCTTCGAGCAATGCTTAATATGAGCCAGGTGTAATTATGAAGTGGGCTCTGGTAAACACCTTAAAATGGTCAGGGATAACCTGGAAAAGTCAGGGATACAGAAAATAGGAGAAAAAGTCAGGGATAAGTCGGGGATTTAAAAAAAATTCTTAAAAAGTCAGGGATAAGTCAGAGATTTCTTTATATCAAACCGTGCTTCGAGCAATGGTTAATATGAGCAGCAGGTGTAATTATGAAGTGGGCTCTGGTAAACACCTTAAAATGGTCAGGGATATTTCTAAAATTTGGTCAGGGATAACCTGGAAAAGTCAGGGATTTTCAATGTGAAAACCTGGTACCCGCAACGCTACTGTCGTGATACTGTCTCTTTAAAAGAAACTTTAGGAGGAGGGAGGAAGGGGTGGTATTGAAGTCTTGAGATTGGCGATTTCTTGGGCGTCCGGAAATGAAGAATTTTAAATCGGCGCAACTTTTTATCTCTTCGCGAGTCTCGTTTCGCAGCTTAGGCGGGCGGCGCTGGAGCGATTTGAAATATATTCGTTTTCTTCTTCTTCTCCTTCTTCTTTTTGCTCGTCGCGTCGCCAATCCCTTCAAGGCCTATCTAGGCCCGTTTTTCTTTTAGGAAAGTTTTTAAATAACTAGGAAACTTTTTAAGGGTCGAAACATCTTAGGGTTAGGGGCTTGTTTTGATGGTAATATAGCGTGGAAAATAACAACAAACTTGGTCTAGCTTCGAGGAGGGTATTTTCACTTTACCCAATTTATTTTGCGCCTCTTTTTCTCGTTTAAGCTACGTACGGCTAATTGGAATGATCGCGTGCGTATCTATCTAGGCGAATTTTGCGCTTGGAGAGCTAGCTAGCTAGACGACCGAGGGGCTAGCCACTTACGAAATATGGTGTACAAGCCTTAAAAATATATTTCAATATTTCGAGAAATATCGTAATATTGAGAAATATCGGAAATATAGGGAAATATCTGAAATAATGAGAAATACCGGAAATATTTGGAAATAATGAGAAATATCGGAAATATTAGGAAAATGAGAATATCGGAAATATTAAGAAATAGTGAGAAATATCGGAAATACAAAAGGAATAATGGAAATATTGGAAATTTAAGGGAAATATCGTGAAATATTGGAAATTTTAGGAGAAATATCGGGAATTAAAGAAATACAAAAATAATAGAAATACTGAGAAATATTAGAAATACGAAGGAATAATCGAAATATTGGAAATTTAAGGAAATATCGTGAAAATATTGGAAATTTTAGGAGAAATATCGGGAAATAAAGAAATACAAAAATAATAGAAATAAATCGGAAATATTTGGAAATAAGAAATCTGGTGTACATTTTTTGGGGAAGTGAGTAGCCCCTCGTAGACGACCAACCAATGAAATTACGAGGCTTAGCCCTCAAAACCCACGTGGGAGATATATTGGGACGCGAGGATTCCTAGTAGTTGTACGTATTTGTGGCTGAGGTAACAAGCTACTAAGAGTAAAGTTGACAGATTTTTCTTACCCAGACTGATCAGACGATCTTTTACGGTTTGTTTGATACGACAAGTTCAAATGGATAGGCCTTAGCAATCTTGGAATGGATTTAAATAACGCGTTTTGTCAAAGGGTCAAAGGGACGTGGCTTAAGACTTCTAAGGTTGCGCTCTGGTATATAGATACCAATAAAAAGCGGCTCTGAAGGAAATACAGTTTTTTAATCCTTCCAGTCATGATTGGATTAGCGGCTTATTGGAGCAAATAATCTTACTGTCATCATGGGAGTTTTGGGTGTGCTTGGCTGAAAAAAGTTATTTCTAAAAGTTGATGTTTTTATCGAGGGGAAAGTTATTCTTGATTGAGTTTATCCCATCATCACTCGACGGATTCGACAATTCCCCCCCCCCGCCTCTTTAGGAACACTCTGTATATTCAAAGCAAGCGTATAGTTCAATTCAGTTCGGTTGAAATACGCCAGATCTTAATTAAAACGAGACTCTCTCATTCGTTTAATTTAAAAATCTAATTAACGGCGGCCCCCAAACTAATTGTTATTCGAGCGTAATTTTTCACAAAGGAGCTAGGGGTCGAGGTCAATTAGGCAAATTCGCCAGTAAAATTTGAGCTTGGCCAATCAGAAATGGAGTCCCCCCGCCCGCCCGATTGGTCACGCGGTATAACTTAAAATTCTCGAAACATCTCCTCCAGTTTCCCCAGAATGCTTTGCGGGACAAAAATCAGAGCGCGGAAATGAAACCAAAGGGGGGGGGCGAGTTTCGGGGTGTTAGGAAAGGGGTCAGCGTCCCCATCGGATACTAAAAGCTTTGGGTTCCTACGACGAATCTTATGACGTTTGCACTCTGGGGTTTAGTTTGAGGGGGGGGGAGAGAGATCTCGCCGTTTAAATGACTGCGACCCCCCGAGATAATTCAATAACTTCCTCTCTGGTCAGAAGTAAATTAATTGGCGGGGTTCATACAAACCTGGATAAATCAGGGAAATAAATAGTTGACAGAAACCTCAGGGAAATTTCGAATTTTAGTAAAATTCAGGGTAATCAGGGAAATTTCGAATTTTAGTAAAATTCAGGGTAATCAGGGAAATTTCGAATTTTAGTAAAATTCAGGGTAATCAGGGAAATTTCGAATTTTAGTAAAATTCAGGGTAATCAGGGAAATTTCGAATTTTAGTAAAATTCAGGGTAATCAGGGAAATTTCGAATTTTAGTAAAATTCAGGGTAATCAGGGAAATTTCGAATTTTAGTAAAATTCAGGGTAATGAGGGAAATTTCGAATTTTAGTAAAATTCAGGGTAATCAGGGAAATTTCGAATTTTAGTAAAATTCAGGGTAATCAGGGAAATTTCGAATTTTAGTAAAATTCAGGGTAATCAGGGAAATTTCGAATTATAGTAAAATTCAGGGTAATCAGGGAAATTTCGAATTTTAGTAAAATTCAGAGAAATCAGGGAAATTTGCGTCAAACAGGGGCCGAGTAATTAAGCAAATTGTTCATAAACATACCACCCTCCATAGGATTAACATTACACTATACTTTGGAGGCTCATAACTCAGGTTCTACTAGAGATACGGGGAGGTCCTTTGATTATGTAATAGTCATATTTGCCCCCCCCCCCTCCTTCGTTAACATTTGCTCCATAGGATACTCCATATACGGGGGGGGGAACCTGGAAAATTCAGGGAAGTATATGGGGAAAAACCTGGAAATCTCAGGGAATTTGTTTTCCAAAAGCTGTGTGAACCCTGATATTGGTAGGAAAACTTCTAAGGCCTGCCATCTTTTAAAAACAATGCTATGAAATGAAGCCCGGAGTCCCCTCTTGACGCTATAGCCTATAAAGGATCGTTACGCCCTTCTGGTAATCGGTTTAAGGTGTAAATGTATCATTAAAATATTATACATTACGTATTAAAACGACGATGATCGTCTTGGGAACGATAAAGTCTGACTATAACGCCATGTATTATCAACTGGTGACTAATTAGACCTAAGGCACGCTATATATTTACGTAACTACAATTTACAGGGACAATCCTCATTGCGCCTGCGTCGGAAACTTGGCCTGTCCTATTAATTCGCTAATGGATTAGTTAATAGTTTATTTATAATAGCACTTTGCTAGCTCCTCTCTCTCTCATCTCTCTCTCTCTCTCTCTCTCTCTCTCTCTCTCTCTCTCTCTCTCTCTCTCTCTCATATATATATAACCTTTAACCCGCTTGGAAAATATTGACTATAAGCTGTAATGTTCCTTACTTATAACAATGCATAGTTATTATTTTTATTAGTTATAAGTAATGTTTCAATTTGAAGTGGCTTTTCAAGCGTGTAATAGGAATAGTTTCTTAATGTTGGCCATTGGGATATTATATTGGCATCTTGGGTTTTTTACAAACCAAGATGCGAATAGGGCAAAATAACTGTATTGGATAAAATGATCAAGAGACTGTTCAATAATTGGCCAACTTTAAATGACTCCTGAAATGTACCGGAAAATAGACTTGGTTTATCAATAGGCGCTTTGACCAACTTTAACCTCCCCGATAATCTTTAGTTCGAATTAAGGGGTTCGGGTCTGCCGCGTGAACTGTAGTGGGCCCTAATTCTTTCCGAGTGAAATTCAACTGGTATATACTGAAATTGCCTTAGATAAACTTTTTACAAAAGCCGCGTCAATGCGACCAATTCGAGGCCAAGTTTTCGATTGGCTATCCCCTCGATTTGTAAGTTAGAAAACTGCGAAGGGACGATTAGGTTTTTCCTTGAGAAAAATTTTGATTTTTTTGTGGGGGGGGGGGCTTAGCTCTCCGTAACTCGGTTAACGGAAATAGACTACCATTGAATTCTATTTATATATCTATATATATATATACAGGGTGCTGCAAAAAGGGTAATGATAGGACCGAGGTACAACGGGATGTTCACTGATATTTTGCTGTATGAATGAATATCACCCTGTATATGGAATAGAAACGGATATAGCGTCTATGCCTTACCCATCGTCTAATCGAAAACCAATTTTTTGGTTCCCCCCTTCCTCCCTCCCCCTCTCCCGGTTTATTGGATAGTTTTGAAGGGGGTTGGTTAACCGTTATTCTTTCCTATATCCAACTTTTTGGAAACTATATATCGAATAGAGTCGAATTTTTGACAGAGTACTTCGATTGAAGCGAAAGGCACCTCTTTTTCGCGGTTAAATTCAAGAAGCTAGGTCCCCATATTAGAGTTCACGTGATTTATCCCCGGGAATGTTAGCGAATTAATTAAGAAACGGTATGATTTTTAAACCAATCAGCGCGCGACAGTATTAGGCCTAATTAGCTCCAGTTAATTTTCTTCCAAGAGCTATGCCTACAATTTAAAATAAAAGAGAAATAAGCATTTTATGATAAATTTTAATTTAGCACACGTGATGTGATTCTTTGGAAAAAGATACAATTCATTATTCCCTCTTTGAATTTGAAAGACTACGAGTAGTTTAGCTTTGATCTTCTTGAAAAGGGCGGTCGGGTTTAGCTTGAAGCTTCTATAGGCGAAATTAGGTCAGTTATCCTTTGAAGGTACCATAAATCATTTATTCAAAACATACATTGATGTATAAACCAAATTCTATCTGAAGATTTAATCCTCTTTCGGAATTACTTATGTATATACTTATGTCTTTCATCTTCTTAATTAAATTTAATTGGGTCCTTTTCTAAAACACTCCCAAACGTATGTAATAAAATGGATATACTGTATAATTTATCTTTATAAATATTTACTAAGGGGATTAAGGTTTATTATACGTTTCTGATATCTATGAGACATTTTGGGGGAGGGGTAAGCTAAATACTATTGTATATTTAATGGCCCTAGGGGAGGGGGAGGGAAACGGTTCCGTATTATTGGAGAGAAACATTCGGATTTGACATTTCTATTCATTATGCTAATTGTACTTCCTCCTTTTTCGCCACCACATCCTCCCGCACTTCCTCCGTTCTTTATAATTCCAACAACCGTTTTTTCCCCGGATCCCTTGACAATGCCACGCTTCATTCTCAAGCTGAGATTGTACCGAAGGAAAGGTCGTTTACGTACTATTTTTAACGCTATTATTTTTATTAACTGCTGTTAAGAATCGAAATCATTCTTTAATCGTGGTTTCCTCCAGATGTTATTCTTAATTAAGCTTAATAATTAACTTCATTAATTACATACACCCCTCTTCATTCTAGTCTTTATTTAGCCGTATGATCAGTTATGCTTAATTAGATAATGCTAAATAAACTTAATAGAAATATTATTTCAAAATTTGATATTAAAAGATTATATACGCGGTGGAAATTTTTAGTTTGAAAATAATTTCAAATTTGTAGCCGTGTGTGCGGGTTGAATGAAACTCATTTATTTCTACGTTGAAAGTTTTCGGATATTTTCACCCCCCCCCACACACCTTTTTGGTCGGGTCCTTCTTCATTTTGAACTTCTAGTTGAGTTTCTAGAGATTTATTTAGTCGAGCGTGAGAAATTTGATAGGTTGTTCCATCCTCCTCCAAGCATCCCTATCGCCATCTCGATCCCTCTTTCCTCTTGGGCTTCTTTTACAATTCATATACAGGGTGTTTCTGACGCGTCTGCCATAAATGAAAGGCTTCAAACTGCGAGTGGAAAGTTTCTTTTTCACCCCCTTTATTTTATGGCATCAGACCTATCAGGAACACCCTTTATATTTAAGCATCGATTGAAAGGCAAGGGCGTGAAAAGAAATTTTTGATCTAATTCGGGGGTCCGTCCGCGAAATATCGTGGCCTCCCAATGACGAGACAAATTGGCTATGTATAACCCTCCCAAAAGGCTAGCGCGCCTTTCAAACATTCTAGAAGATCTATTCTTTAGATCAAAATAGACTTTTTTGTTTAACGATTAGTCGAATAATAGGCTTAGATAATTAATGTTGGCCTACAACTGTTTTGTCGGGGTTAATTTAAATATTTACCATTACTTTAATTAATTACTTAGTCAGTTTGATCGAATGACATTTAAAGAACCTTTTATCTTTGTATAAAATACCAGCGATATTTTTCTATTTAAATCCTATATACTGTTTTTTTCCCCGAAATTCCTTTTTTTCTTAACAATCTTGCTTATTTAGAATTCCAACAAAGTCTCGATTGTTTTTATTGCACCCCCGCCTCTCTCTATCTCTCTCCCCCGCTCTTTTCGATCAGTTTCATTTGAAATTCCACAGTTGCCTTCAGTTTTTTTCGCGTATTCCGTTTGTCCAAGTCTACTTTGCCATTAACTAACTGCGGGTAATTGCCTCCTGCGCGAAAGACCAGGCCACGATATTGTTGTACCAACCTCTGTTGGAACTACCTCCCCATTGTCAATTAAGAGTGATAGCTAATATGGGTAAATTAACTAACCGATGTCGATACCGAAGTTTTACCGTAACCGATACCGATTTTGCAAAATTCTTTGTCCATGTCGTTGTTTTCATACAAGGGACATTAAGCGGTAGTTGAACCCGGTTACGCGTTGCAAAGTGCGCCTGGAATGAAGACTAACTTCCAGAGAAAGTGCAGGGCGGGAAATAAGAAAGCGGAAATGGTCTCGAACCGTTTTAACGACATACTTCCAAGGCCCTTCCCGCCCCCCCCCCGCCGCCGCCATTCTCCTCTAGATGATCCCAACACCCTTATAGTCGCGTTTCAAGCCGGGTTTGCAACGCCTACCTAGCTAAATTTAACGTTACCGAATATAGAGGGACGATACGCTTACCTTCATTGTAATTGTTCTTGGAAGACGGCGACTTTTTGGCACTCTCTGATGAAACGCGCTGTTTAACCTATTTGAAACAATGAAGGAATAACCGGGGGCACTGGGGAAGTGGTACGTTTCTTCTAGCGTTGGCGTCATTGTCTTAATTTAGTTGGAACGAAAGAGGCCTGACGGCGTTCTTTGGATGTAGGCAACAAACCAAAAAAGGTCATAAGGGGTCAGGGTGGAGGGAAAAGGGGAGGATGAAGAACTTGCCGCCGCCGCCTCGCAGTTGCCGCAGTCAAGAAAAATCGTGGGGCTTCACACTCTCTAATCTCAAACTAATTTAGGGAAATATTTATTAATGAAATTCAAATGTTTTGATCCGGAATATTATGTCGGTTTATATACCGTTTGTTGGAGAAGTAATTACTAAGTGTCCAACCCCTCTTTCTTACACTCATTCTCTTTCTCTCGCTCTTTCTAAGATGACCTCTTGGTCGTCCACTCTCTCTCACTCTCTTGTCGAGACTCTGAGACTCTTTGGTCTTCTTGTTCTAGCGTTTCTCTTCCACCAGCGCACCCCCGTTTCATATCCTCGGGTCGTGTATATCCCTAAATACATACTTGTAGAACTCTAGACGGAACACGGTTATCTTACTAAAGAAAACGTGTCGCCAGTCCCCAATTGCCAAACTCGCTCTGTTCTTTCTCTAGAACTGGAACGTTCAGTTAACCAACCACGTGACTACTGACCGTATACGAAGCGGACATTTTGTCCGACTCCGAAACTCTTTTCTTAAGTGATAGCGTCGAGTCACCTTTTCATTTAATTCCCAACTTGGTTGTGTAGGGAACTTGTTGCAAAGTCAGGTTGTGTGGAAGCGAAGGAAAGTATAACGCTAAAATAGGTGGCAGGTTGTAAAACTCGGAGTAAATATTTTATAAGCCGCCTGTTGAACCTACAACCCCTTTTTTTACTCTTATTGTCTAAAGATAATAAAAGTGGCCCCCATTTTTATAGCGTCGGAAATTTTTACGCCCAATACTAAATTATATTCGTAAATAATGCTTTCTTATATTATTAAGAAATTTATGTAAGAAGCTGAAAGAGAATGCTAATTAAATTCAAAGCGCACTCCGATGGTCATAGATTGTGGGGGCTAAATTGGCTCTGCTCATAGAAGTATAGAAGATTTTCATCTCATCGGTTATTCCCCATTGAACTATACTTCGATCCTATAATTACCCTCCCTTTTGGTACACACCCTGTATTCCTCCATAATTTTCAAACTCTGTTGAAGATTGAAAATTTTTCTAATGGCCCCACGTATTCCTCGCCTTAGGTGGCTTGTCAAATGGATTCTCATTCAAATTAACCACCCGAGAATTAATTCATTCACTCCGCGAATATTTAGCTTTAACCCTAGTTAATAATAAACGCCTGGTGAGAATTAATAGCTTTGTTTTGTATAACCGAAATTTAAAATGTAAGGGCGATATTCACGCAGATATGCCCTTAAATTCGTGATGGTACTCCCGTTTTAAAATCGTCTTGTTCATTGTTTAAAGACATTGTTCGGAGAGGGGGGCGGGGAGTTACGTACGAACTTTGATATTTTGACGCGTAAAAGATGGTGGCGGGGGGGGGGGTAGGAAGGTGGCCTTTTCAGTTTATCCTCCTGAATAATTTCAGTTTCGATCTGGGTCAATTGCTGTCATCGTTTCTCGGAGAAAACTCATTCCATTTCGCGTCTGCTTTTGACTAAGAGCCGCCACTCTTACCCAACTCAATCCCTCTCTTTCTCCTTAAGAAATATACAGGGTGTTGCTATGACTATTTCCCCCCCTTGTTTTAGGTGACACTCTTTAGCACTCAATTTGACCCGAAGAACGCGCCCTTTTTACTTATCGGGAACACCCTGTATAGTTTCATTTCCTTTTTAACTCAATTGGCGTTGCACTTTGCGGATATCTAATATATATATATATATATTGGAGTATAGAGATTGTCGTCTAGACCATAATTATACATCGGAAATATCCCTCGAGTGTTGAATTAGTTGTATAACTTATACGAGCTCTAAGCCTAGGCGAGCGCAAGCATTTTCGTTAATATTTAATTTTTGACGAGGTTGTATAGTTAGTTACCTTTCCAATTACCTGCAAGCGATGGTTCAAACGATTAGATGCCAGAGCGAGAGACAAGTGCCTCGTTCGCTCGTTAGAGAAGAAGGGTACGTGGTGGTCACCTTTGGTCATCCCCTTTTAGATCATCCTGTTTAATGCGAACGCGGCTCTCTTATCGGGCTCTCGTAGCCTTAAATTGCTATGGTACCTTTCGACAGTTTATTTTTTTTTTTAGTTTTTATTGGGGTTTCTTTTTTCGTTACTATACTTTTCGAGGAAGTTAGGTAGCTGTCTTTATTTGGGGAAATCCCTGATGGCTTCACGCCTCTAATTTATCCCTCTGAATGTTTCTCTTTTTACGGTGACTTTATCAGTTGATAGATAAAGTTGTCGTTGAAATTGGGACCCCCCCGCTAAAATTTAACCTAATGGAGGAGCTAAAGCGACCCCTCGCCTTTATTTTTTTGTTGCTTTTTATATTTATGGGGAATTGGGGTTTTTAGAAGGGAAAGCCGACATTTAGGCTGAATCAACAACGTGTATTTTCCCATAGCCCCTGTAGAAATGTTTCACCCGCGATACACTCGTGTACACTCGGTCGAGTCACCCACCAGGGGTAATAATAAGAATAAAAATAGTAAGGATATAATTAATTTTATAATTATTTTAATTTAGTTATTAAGATTATGAAACTAGGAGGATATACTCTACCTATTGTCTACTTTCACCTGTATTTGACGATTTCGTTATATTTAATATAGAACAAAAGTTATGGCCCGTTTAAGATTTTCCCAAATTTTTGTTCGAATGATTTGAATTCGGTTTGCATTTCAATCCCCCGCTGAGAGTGTTTACTTATCCCGACAGACTAACTAGAGTAGTTTCTAGAATTAGTTTCTAGCCAAGTTTAACTGAACGGTTGAGATTTCGAGGAAGTTTCTATAGTTAATTTAAATTCGGCATATTATTAATTTTCTGGTATAATAATATTTGATTGACGTTTACGGATATTAGACCTTGGTTTGCCTAAACCCATTTCCTCCGGGGGCTTTTCCCCGCTCGCCCCCGCCCCCACCCTTTTAGCCTAAATAGTTAAGTTGGAGAGCAAACTGTCCCGAGTTAATCATAGATTGAAAATTCCCTCCCGCGTGTTTACTCTCTAAAATTGTAATTGGTTAAAACTGAATAATTTCTCGTGTTGCCAAAGGACAGGGATGAGTAGATTTAAGGAGTATAGTTTGAGCCGCTTTTTAGACGTCTGAACTTAGTCCACAACGGGTGGCGGCGAAAGGGTTACAGTTTATCACGTGACAAGCGGCGTTATTGCTTTGACCGGTTGGTTTCTTGTCAGGAAATTAAAACGGACTTTGTAAATTGAACAGTCATTAATTTTGCTTTCAAGTAATGCTTTTATAGTCAGTGCACGCTGTTTATAGTTTTTATCACGATGCTGCCGAAATTATCTTTGGCATTCTTCTAATTGGTCTCCATGGTTGCTAAAGAATTTTCTCCCAGGAAACACTGCGCTATAAATTTGGGTGCCTCGTGCCACGCCACTTTCACTTTGTCTTTTACCCGCAGCCTAATTAACGCGCTCACCCCACACCCCCACCCGAAAACTCTTAACTTAAAGCTCTTCTTACAAAATATATTCACCAGTCGCGTGGCCCGGATCAAAAACCGCGCCCCAACTCAATTCAGTTCTAATCCCGGATTGGAAAATCATGGCTCGAAATGAATATTGAGATCCGTTCCACACGTACGTACTGCACGTGCTGTCTGGCGGGCGGTATTATACCGTTGACTGGGTATTCTTTGAGTAACCTTTGGCCAGCCAGGTTGAGGCGTTGTCGTCGCCTCTCCGTCAGTTTGTATAGTGTTGGGAGCTCACGGGTCAGGAGCGAGCGAGATATAAGGTTTCCCGTATTCCCGGACGGCGGACGCCGAAACAAATTAGGCCCATTAGTCGGAATTCACGCTCTTGGAATTTTACTCGGAAACTATTAGTCCTCCGTCCGTCCGTCCGTCGCGAGCGAAAACCACCTAGACGGAAACTTTTACCAGCGAAATGAAAAGAAAAAAAAATTGATAAAACTTGGACAAACTTTCCGGGGAGACAAAGTCTATCTCGTTTTACGCTAGCTTTAGGGATAGGTGTAAACCGAGAGATTCAAAGAATACCGTATAATCTAAAAAAGAAGCGTGTAGACACACTATATTTTAGCAAGAAGTTATATCTAGTATCTCAGAGAGAAGGTATAAATTCGCCAGATTTCCATCTTTATCTCCAGTCCAAACGTAGGTCCGGAGTTAATCCCCGTCTCTAAATTCCAACCAGCATCTCATTGGTTCTTGAAAACTCACGTCAGCGCGACGACGCGAGTGACGAAAATTACAGTCTTATTTTCCGTTTGAGGAGAGGCGAAATAGCCCGGCGGCCTCCTTTTACGTCGTCCCCCCCTTGTATTTTGAAAGGGGAACTGGGACTATGGCGCGCGAATACAAAGGCATCTTATACCTTCTCTCTGAGATACTGATATAACTTCTTGATTTTAGGTAACCTTTAAGCCATCCATACTATCTCGCCGCGTAGCAAAGTGACCCGCGTCACACAAAGTCACGCGGTATGGATAATTATTATTCATCCCCTTGAATAGATTGGTTACTTTTTCGTGATAAAATATTTCGTGTATTAATTTGTCACTGTCACACCGTCTAAATTTAAAATATATTTATATAGGGTTGGTACCGGTAATTGGGAACGATTCTAATTGGGAACACTTTTTCTTTAAAATTTTGTAACAAATTTTTGGATGGCTCAAATTCCTTTTAAAAGGGCTCAATTTGTAGATTGAATATCGAGGATTACGATAAAAATGGTCCGAATATTGTAGGAATACGTGGATGAAAGATACGGACCAATATACGCACCAACTCGGACTCATCAACTTAAGTTGATGCCAATTTTAGGTGTTTCTTGATACAATACCGTCGGGGAATAAGCTTTAGCGAGAGTTACAATAATCCCACGATAACAAACCTTTAACCATTAGATAGATCACGTTTTTAGCTATAAAATTGATATTAAAATCTCTCGTTTCGATTCGGAATTCGATTCAAAAATAGAGTTGGAAAAAACCAAGTAAAAATTGCAAATGGGAACACGACGTTTCGAGGATAATTAGAATCATTTTTAAGCTATTTTACTAAAAGATTAAACGTAACAGTGGTGTAAACAAGCTACTTTCGGATAATATTAACTTTAAAATACATCATTGACCCAAAAAATACTCAAATTTCGCGCCTTTAGCAAAGTTTTCAATTTAGCCGTAAGAGGGCCATAGCTACCACTACGTATTGGGCGGGAAAACGGCAAACCGAGTCAGCTGTTATGCTAGAGGCGAATAAAATGCGACTTCTCAACAAATTAGTGAGCATTTTGACTCAGGTATTGTTTTTAACTATATTATCCTATTATCACTTATCAAATCTGCGTAAACTTTAATCCAGGTGCATGAATTTAGGCCCTACGTATTGGTAGCTTTTTTCCTAGGGCCTTTTTTATTCCTCCCATTTGATTAGCATTGGTGTTCCCATTTGGGTCCCGCGTTCACTATTTAGAGTCAGGGTGTTCCCATTTACCAGCGATTGTTCACATTTGGGTTCCTCTAAGGGGTTTAGGAAATAGGATATTGTGTAAAATTTAAAAGAGTTAAAGAGCTGAAATCATAGCGAATTGTGTCTAAAGAATCAAATTTCATGTCCTGAAAGTTTCAGGTGTCTAACGTTAGCGCCACGAAAGTTATTCAAAGATTTGTAAAAAGTGTTCCCAATTACCAGTACCAACCCTAGACCTTTTAAAAGTTATACTTGGAATTTAGTCACGGGGGCGTGTGAAGTATTTTAGACAATGATTTATCTAATGGCCGAAATTTAGGCCAAACCAACCCTCCCCCATCCTCCATGATGCTTTTTAGCTACGGTAGTGACCTCTGGCTGGCTCATTACGATACTGGAGGCAGCCTTGGTCACCGGCACCTACCTCACGCGAATGGATGGAGTTAAAGCCGGTTTCGCTGTTAATTGAAGGAGGCCTAGATTTTGTATTAAGTCGTGTAATTAATTCGTATTCGGCCCGCTAGGTGGACGGAAGACGCCTGGCCTTATCTCTGGCGGCCGTAATACCAACGATGAACAACTTTGGCTATATTCTAAACTAATGGATTCCCCCCCCCTCTCAAATCTAGTCCGTCCGTCTAAGTTCTAACTCGCTCGACTCCAATTTAATGTATAAACATAAATCGGATCTTTCTTTATTCACTAACTTTTTATATCGAAAGTTATTTTGATTCGTAGGTGATTACGTAATTGGTACGATAGAATGATATTATTATGTGATATTTGTGATGTCCATGGGTTACTTTTGTTAAGGATGCTTTCGATGTTTTATCGAGATAATAATGGGAGGCTCGCGCTATCGTACGCGTCAACATTTTTCAAAAGGCGTCATCGCTCCGAGAATAATGGTGCGCCGCCGCGCCCCCCCTTCTAACCAACCGCATTTTTCACCATGGTCAGCGCCTTGTGTACAGGGTCTTTTCCAAAAAAAAGGGATAGTAATTATAGTACTACCGAAGTACGTACAGTTTGATGCCGGTTCTATGGGAAATCAATTTTGAGTCCAAAATGTTGTAACTTCTATACTTTTATGAAACACCCTGTATATCTATCTCTCACTAGTATACGTGGCTTAAAAGTTTCCAAATTATTTTTCGTATACAAGCAACGGTGCTTAATTTTTCAGTTAAGACTCGTTCGCACTCGATAAAATTTATATCGGCGGTTTTATTATTATTATTATTACTTTCAGTACCCCTTTAATGTTTGGTGCTGGTGCTGGTAATCGTAAAAACGTTTACTTAGCTAATGCAGACTTAGTTAAGAAATCTAGCCGCCTCTCTAACTATACTCCCTTAGTGCCTTGTTTTATTCAAGCATCTCAATGATAAACCGAGAGATATTCGTTGGAATCAAGGGGCTAAGGGACTATACGTTTCTTTAGTTAGTTTCGGGAACAACGTTAATCCTTTAATAACGCTGCCAAAAACATCATTAATAAAACGCAATTAACGCAATTAGAAGAGGCCTCTTTTCCCCATCACCAAGCTAGTGGTGGCAAAAAAATTATAAAACATTCGTTCATGAAGACGAGGCGAATGAAGAAGTATTAAATGAAAGGGATAAATCGCTTAGAAAGCCTCGTGGCCCTCACTTTTCAACGGATTCGGTGAACCATAGTGGACAGAGAGTTACCACTGTAGACAATGGCTTTCCCCCCCCCCCCAAAGCCTTCTGAGAAGGTTTTCGGATAAAATTACTGGCTAGCTAGCCCTAGTTTATTTATAATCCAGATATGCGGGGGTCTTATAGCTTACTCGGTAATTTGGTTGGGCAAAATGAGACGCGCCACGATTAACCCTCGAGTCTAAATCCGGCTGCGTGCGTAGAAGACGAATCCTTAAATTCACTAATCAAGTATATTATTCGCCAAAGGCCCCCAATTTTAAATTCCTTTCATTTTGTCACGTTTTCGGTCAAACTTCGTCTTCGCGCCTCGGAACAATCCTTTAATTACGTTATAAAGTTTTAAAGTTGAAATTGGTTAATCGAAACTTTAGCGGAATTTATAACTTAGTAAAATTTAATAGTTATTTATGGCAGACTTATCAGAAACAGCCCGTATTTAAATAATGTATTTTAACGAAAGAAAAAGGCTCTTCGATTGGATTGGTTTCGTTTCATTATTTAAATATAGTTCTCTGGAAATGATTGACTGTTGATAGAGTTACGGATAAATAGACCATTTCGATCACCGGAATCTAACGCCTTTACTTTCACCATTACTCTTATAATATTGTCAATCGCTCTCTTTCTTCTTTTCGGAGTAGTCTATCCATAAAAGAGAGTTCGGGCTTATTTTTCCTTCTTCTTCTTTACTTCGAACTACTTTCTATTCTTACGGGAATTTATATTAGAAATATCTCCGCGGTAGTTTGCCTAGGAAATAGGAAGAAAGCGGGAGGGATGGTACGGGCCAATCGGTAACAACATCTAAATGTCAGGACGCGTCACCTGGAGAAGATGAACGAGTCAAGAAGAGAGAGAAAGCGAGGGGCGCCACACTATTTGCTAAATATGGTAGGAATATTCGTCGCTTAATACTCGAATGTACGATAGTGTCATTCCTCTTCGGAGTGTCGAACCCCTCGCCCGAGGATATCTCGGTGCTGTCGCTTCTATTATACTCTTTTGAGAATAAGAGCCAAAAACATGCCAGGCCTGACTCGACGCGAAAAGGAAAAAACCATCGGGGTGACCATCTCCGTAGCTCTCTTTCTCTCTCTTTCCGCATCCTTTGAGGGGAACGCCCCCTTTCTCCCCGGAGGAGGGGGGAGGGGCTGGGGAGACCCCGTGACGAAGAAAAACGAGGTCTGCTTATAGATAAGAAATTTCTATACGTCTCTATCTAACTTTCTTGGTGTGTCACGATTTTGTCCAAATATATCAAATGTTATATTAGACAAGTTTTCATATTGGTTCTATGTAATTCTTAGCCTCTCTAGGCTACAATATATGATCATCTCCGTAGAAACACGCAGTATATATTAAATTTGACACCAGGGAAATTTATAATCAACACTTTTTTTTAATTATTCCATAGTTCTTATTTTGAAACGTAACAGAAACGAAAAATCACAGAGATTATGGGTTGTTTGTTTGTTTGTTTGTTTATGTTTCCATTATTTTATTTTATTTTGTTTGTTTGTTTTTACACGTCAGGACCCATATATATATATATATATATATATATGTATTTTCTTTTTTTTAATATTAATTTATAATCTGACATTAATAACGTTAAATATTTCTTAATGGAACTCTTAATTTTAATTAATTTTGTTCGATCCGCCAACATCTTTAATTAAAAACGAAATTAGAATTAATTCATTCATTTTTTTTTCATATTTACAAAAACGAAGATATATATTTTTAGATATACACTTATAGTCACTTTTTTTGTACATTATTTTATATCCGAAAGTCTTTAATTACGAAATTGTTTTGTTTCTTTTCCCGTATTAATTAACTTTTCTTAATTCGTCAAATTAATTTATTTGTTTATTTACATTATTTTCTTTTTAATTAAATTGAGATTCGTGGGGATTTTTAACGTTTTGAAAAAGGGGGGGAGGGGGCGTGGCTAGCACGTAGTTGTCAGTATCTTTTTGAACGCGTTACGGAATTGAGGATTGAAGATAGTGTAGATGACTGGATTGATGACGCTGTTCATGTACCCTAACCAAGTGGTCAGCAAAAAGGCGGTCATGCCCGGTCGGCATTCGGAGCTCTCTAATTTGATACAAATGGCGTCCATTATGTTACAAGTGAAAAATGGCACCCAGCAGAAGAGAAATACGCCTAAAAATAATAATAAAATGCATTAAACAAACAGTTAATTAAGTCCAATTCAACTTAAATTTAAAATTAGATCACAAGGAAAAGTTTTTTCGCAACCCTTTTTTTTTGAGCGACTATCCATTTAAGATCTCTCTCTCTCTCTCTCTCTCTCTCTCTCTCTCTCTCTCTCTCTCTCTCTCTCTCTCTCTCTCTCTCTCTCTCTCTTTCTCTCTCCTCTCTCTATTACTCCATTTCATTACTGTTATTACTCTCCCTTCCTGTTTGAGCGCCTTAATTGGAAGATTAAAAGCGCGGAATATTTTCATCTCGAGTTGGTTGCGGGTGCGAAGGCATCTTTCCCGTATTTTAAACGCTATATAAATGGGGGGCAAAAGGCACTCGGACCGGTTTGTTAAAGACAACTTTGATAGAGTAGATAAGCGAAAGATGGGAGGAGACCGACGTGATATTAGACAGCTTCTCCTGGACAATATCCAACCAAGCGAGCCAGCGAGAGAGCGGCTTCTCTCTCTTGATCGTAATAACAATATCTCTTCCTTATTATACACGGATACCGACAATATATCTTTGCATTGGATTGAAGGTTAGCTTCCCCGTAGAGTTTGACCGGTACCGCTTACGTCGTAGTGCTAAAACGCTTCTTACGATAGATAATATAGAAACTGTAGTGGGATAATAACTTCCGTTTAATTTATTATCTGAAATATGAATGACAATCTCTTATAAGCTTCGGAGATCCGCCTCTAGGAAAGTCTCCTCGTCTAAGCGGATATAATGGCGGTGCTTTATAGAGCGTTCAGTTACTTTAAGCGATGAATTCCGGTCGTGATCTTTACGATCCGCGTTATCTTCCCTCTTCTATATATCTTCGAGTTAATTATATTTTGGGCTATAGCTTTATGGCCGGCGACTGGCCCCCCTGAAGCTTTTGGCCATTTACAATTTAGGAGAAATTCGAGCTTGCTGCGGGCTGTGTAATAATCTATATTTGTATAAACAGGCGTAAATCTCTAATAAGAGCGGCGGCGGATCAAGGGCCCGAGGATTTCTACGCGTAACGGATCTCCTCGCGTATTATTATTCCATGCCTAGCTATTTCGCCAAGATTAAAATTGAACTAAGCCGTTTCCTCGCGAGTTGCTTCCAAGATATATGGAATGGGATAATCCACGAGAACCCTGATAAGTCACGGGGGACACTGACCGAGCGGGATTGACTTAGATAAGTAATTTGAATAGATTGAAGATTAGGGGATGGATATCTTACCTAAGACGATGGCCAATGTTTTGGTGGCTTTTCTCTCTCGTTTGGCGGAAGCTCTCTCCCTCTTTTTGCGGCTACTTTTCCGCTTGCGTCCAATGTTGAACTTTGACTTTTTCTTCGAGTCGGTGGCCGATATGAGCGAGTCACTGTGCGTACGTGTAACGGGGCGTCCCGAGACCGCCGAGTCCGAGAGTACGGGAGAGGCGGTTCCATTTTTCTTGGAGGCACTGAGGGCCAACTCCGAGATGGTGGAGACGGTGGGTCGAGAGCGGGTGGTGGTGGTGACGTCTTCCAAGTCTTCTTCCTCCTGGTCTTCTTCGTCCTCTCCGGTGTCTCCCACCGTCTCGACGGAATCCAACCTGAGTTTCTGTTTGGGGGATTCCGTGTTGGGGTTTTGGGCGAAGAATTGAGTCTCTTCCACGTTGGAAGCCGCGTAACCCGAGTCCGTGTTGCCGTTAAAGGGCACGATTTCTTCGGGGACTTGAACCCCGCTTCGTTCGCCGACCCCCGTTTCGTTCACCGTACTCAGGACGAAGTGGTCCGTTGTTTTGACGTTCGTGATGATATGGCAGTCGTCAGCCTCGTCCGGGGATTTGCCCCCTTCCCCCGTATTCTCCTCTTCTTCCTCGTCTTCGCATTGGCTACCGCTACCCGTGTTCGTCACTGGTTCCGTTTCGTTCACCACTTGTAGTAGTTGACCCTTCTTTTGACCTTTTAACCCTGAAATACGATACGGGTTAGCCAATATTATTCAATTGAATGTCGGAAATGCTTCCTTTAAATTTACACAAGATTACGAGCTTCCAAAGATGAAATTAAAATATTTTGGGTGAAAAGGGAAAGCCAACATTTAGGCGGATCAACCCCACGTATTTTCCCATAGCCCCTGTAGAAATGTTTCACCCGTGGCACACTCGTGCTCATTCAGTGGAGTCACTCGCTAGGGGTGGTGAAAATATTTTAAACTGATTTAATTATGGAGACCGGAGTTTAATAGCTATGATAGCCTAAAGAATGTCTAATTACTCGTGGTATTTTTAATTTGACTCCATCTTAATAAATTACTAGGCGTAATTTAAGAATAAGTTACCTTTTCCCTTTTTGAGTTGCTTGGACTTTGGGGTGTCTTGTAGTTTCTGCGTCTGCGCGATATTTTCTATGACGAGTCCCCGTCGGTTGTCTCCAACGGGATGGCTCTTCTTGGTGGCCTTCCGGGCTCTCTCGTGAATGGCCTTGAAGATGCGATAATAGAGAAAGATCATAACGAGACACGGAATGTAGAAAGAGCTGAGAGAAGAATAGATGATGAAATCGGAATTGTAGAAAATGCACTGTTGGGGAACGCGCTCCGGTGACGTATTCAAACCCAAGACGATCGGCGAACCGATAGCGGCCGAGACAACCCAGACGATGGCGATTGTTAAAGCTACGCGTTTATTGTTCTTGTGTTTCGAATACTTTATTGGCTGTGTCACCGCTATAAACCTGAAATAAATATAAACAAATGCAATCGTCTAAACAAAAGCTATACGAATGAATAATTGACTCTAACTCTAATTAAGACGAACTGAAAAATTGTCGACGCTATTTTTCCGTTTAACCGAATACTGCAGCCGCTTGCTATCTCTGTCTAAAGCCTATTATTTCCATATTGAAAGTAATACACAGTCAAACGGGGGCCGAGCTGCGTACCATGCCAACACTCGGAACCGACGGAATTATTTTTGCGTCCCTCGAGAAAAGTTTAGTAAATCTAGAGCTCCGTGAAGTCGCGTTCGCGCTAGGCCTTGTTCATACTAACTCCTTTAATACTAATTTGACCTGGAAGGCGGGAAGGGGACTCGTTCGAATTAGCCAGCTTCTCCACCACGACTAGAGGTATTTAGTTTGGGGTTTTTTTTCTTCTCTCCGAGAGCAAACCCGTTCTCCGTTAATTTGTTTTGGAACCCGTACTAATTATTCCCTAAAGTAGACCTAGTCTATCCGAATTAAAAAAAGAATATTAAGACTCGGAACTGACAATGTGGAAAATGAAATGTTCGGGTACGCTTAACCCTTTTTCTGGTTTATTATGCGCACTTACCGGTCTATACTGATAGCTACCAAATTAAATATGGAAGCCGTGCTGCATGTCACGTCAACCGCGATGTAGAAATCGCATAAGGTGTCGCTCAAATCCCAATCCACGTTAACCTATAAGATAGAAAATTAAAATTAATATCTATTATACAATTTCAAACGGCGGGTTTCATTTAAAATGGCACACTTTTTAAATACAATTTAACTAGGCATGAGGTATTTTTCTCTTAGCACAGGATTCATACAAACCTGGAAAACAGGGAAAACCTGGAATAATCAGGGAAATAAAATAGTTGGCAAAACCCTCAGAGAAAACTCAGGGAAATTTATAATTTTTAGTAAAATTCAGGGAAATCAGGGAAATTTGCGTCTAACAGGGGCCGAGTAATTAAGCAAAATGTTCGTGAACACTCCCTCGATAGGATTAACATTAAGAAAATCCCGTCAGGGATTTTCTATTTATACTCAATCCGAAATCGTAATGTTAAACTCTATGGAGCTTAACATTATGAGGTGGAAACATTTTCGCGACCAAGGGGGTACACTTTTTTCACAGCCTAACTTTACAGCACTAGCAAAGGCTGAAAAGGTATAGTATCTCATTTCTCGTAGTGTAAGGTTAACTTGGCCTTTTTGTATAGGTTTTAAAAATAAATATTTTAAACCACGCGCTAGCTCACGCGCCAGCACGCGCTGCATTTCAATTAAAGTTTCAATTCAAATCTCGCGCTTAATTTCACCATTTTGATTCTCTAATTAAGTTCACGTGATTTTTTTAAAACTCTTTGGGCCTAATTTTTGTCTTTGTAAGCCTAATGTTAAATGATCACAAAGAAATAGTTGGAGAATTTTTATAATTTTCACATGGTTTCAACGAATATTTAGCATAGTGTGTTTTTATACAGTGCATTGTATTATCCGACCATTCCAATTTCCGAATGCAAGTTACGATATAGTGAAATACTATATAATTAGTCTTAAAAAATTGGACGAATGAGTTTCACTATTCCAGAACTAATTTATTCCCAAATAACGTTTCTCCCCAAAAAGGGACAGATATTATACAAAAACGAGTTTTGCTTCGCAGTCCTTAAAAAACTGCATTTATACACAATCCGCGGCACTTTTTCAAACCCACAAAGGGCCAGAAATTAGAAATTATTTTATGTATTGCAATTTGAAATTAAGTTTAATCGATATGAGAAATTTGGTTTTAATTGCGTAGTTCAAACATTAGTTATGATTAGAAATTTTACAACAAAAATGGGTATAAATGCGGCGTTTCGGAACAAAGAGCTAAATCAAGGACGTTTATGACTCGAGTTCGAATTGGAGTTTAAAACTTATACAAGATGTAACAACACACATATGAACACCTTTTCTGAATGTACGATAAATGTCTGAAATACGACACTGCTTTTAAAACCACAAATCAGAATGAGGGACCTCATTTTAGGAGTAGTAAACCAGGAGTAGTAAAGCGACATTTTACTCGAAATAAGTGTTCTTATCTCTTCCACCCTGAAAAACTAAAATGTTAAAAGCTCATTTTCTATTTTTTCGCTTTAATTATTTGACAGGGATAAGTTTTTAGGGGAACAGATTCTATATAATTTCCTACGTGAAAATCTAAGCTCCCTTTATCTCGAAACGCCGCATTTATACCCGTTTTTGTTGTAAAATTTCTAATCATAACAAATGTTTGAACTACGCAATTAAAACCAAATTTCTCATATCGATTAAACTTCATTTCAAATTGCAATACATAAAATAATTTCTAATTTCTGGCCCTTTGTGGGTTTGAAAAAGTGCCGCGGATTGTGTATAAATGCAGTTTTTTAAGGACTGCGAAGCAAAACTCGTTTTTGTATAATTACACTATACTTTGGAGGCTCATAACTCTGGTTCCACTAGAGATACGGGGATGCCCTTTGAGTATGTTATAGTCCTATTTACCTCTCCTCCTTCGTTAACATTTGCTCCATAGGATACTTCATATAGGGGAAAAACCTGGAAATCTCAGGGAAATTTGTTTTCCAAAAGTTGTATGAACCCTGTTAGCAATAACATTACGCCTAAGCCTTAGTTCTTGTATAATTTTCAAGTTCTACGCCATGTTTAATTGCTTGTTTAAATTTTACGATTTTAAACGAGACTCTCCGTTTAAATTTGAATCAATTTATCGATTGATTTTGTTATTATTTAATTTCGTTAAAACCTGGCCACCAGTGAATTAATCATAAGGCTCAATAACAAATTATTCATAATATAATAGCGGAAAATAGACTCGTAATGCTAAAAGTAATAATACCTTTACCGCGAAAAGGTTACTCTACCATGACCCCGTTAATACGTATAAGGCTAGAAAAGGTCCTACAGATCCGGTCATCGCTTAACGTGACTTCTAGCCTTCCATTCTGTTAAATAATTCGAGTCGAACAGAAGTTATTCCTAATATATAATACAGTAAGCGCGCGTGCACCCCCGCGTGACCTCGCGGAGTTTGCCTAATATCTCTAAGGCGAAATGAAATGGCTCCTACGCTAAATAGCGTGGCAAACTCGGATTGAAATTAACTTTAGCTGCTGGTTTTTCCTATATAGTTTTCGTCCCGGCATTTGGCGAAGCAGAGGCCGATGTGAGTAGCGTAGTTTTTGCCGCTCTAGAGTATGTACCTTTTCTAAATTCCCTCGGAGGTCTGTCCCTTAACAAGCTT
Source organism: Phalangium opilio (assembly GCA_019434445.1). Taxonomy (NCBI): domain Eukaryota; kingdom Metazoa; phylum Arthropoda; class Arachnida; order Opiliones; family Phalangiidae; genus Phalangium; species Phalangium opilio. The sequence continues at coordinate 24,284 of JAEQBA010003896.1, forward strand.
GCCAAAACCCCCAAAAAAAGGAACCGTACGTAATGGAAGGAAATTAAATTTGCGTGTGAACATCGGAGATATATTTGTATGGAATAGGAAAGGAAAAAGCAGCCTGTCCCGGAGACGACAGGGGACTCTATTTACTATTTCTTTCTTTTTTTTGTACCCGTCTTACATTTAAAACTAATCCCTCGTACCGTTCTCGACTAAATTTAGCTACGCTACAGTTTCTATTATATTACGACGGGTGGCCTAGCTAAACATTGATAGTGTTATTCTAGCTCCTATGATAATGGATTCCTACTATCTGGGAAAATTTGATAATATTTCCCAATGAAAACACCCCTTTATTTAGACTTATCAGAAACACGCGGTAGGAAAACTACTAAATTATAGAAGAATAACGCTATTAAATGGGCTTGGAAACTCGAATAGCTAAACCATCTTTTCTTTAACGATATTCCGCGGACCGTGTTTTCTTCAAAATCAACATCGCATCCTTTGCTCGTTTAAAAGGATTTTAAACCAATGATTTAAAATCTCTCTCGCTCTTTTCTGGGAACCTGGTTGAAAAAAATAAAAATAGGGAAACTCTAGAAGGTAACCCCTTCTTTTTGCTGCCTGTATTTTTAGCCTTCGGGCACACCCAAAAAAGAAGCACGTCTTGTTCCCCACCTTCTGTCGTACACCTTTTTTATCTTTATTCCATGATTAAATTTTCTATTTGTCGCTTCGTCTCGTCCTTTCTTTTGTGGTTCTCTCCAAAATTTTATCCCTCTTTTAAAAGTCCCCGGGAAATGCGTTTTTATTTAAGGGAAGAATCTCCCGAAACTTTTTCATCGCCCTTGTTTTCTAGCTTCGTGACAAAGTTAGGTAATGCCGAATAAACTATATATATATAACCCCGAGGCCTATCTAACGTACGTCGCCTCATGTTTTGCTTTGTAAGTTCGCGCCTCATTTACTAACGCCCACCCCCCCCCCCCGTGGCCCGCACCACCTTGATAAGATTTTAGTCTATTTGTGTATGCCTACAATTGTTATATTGAAGGGAGGGTGACATGGAAAATAAAGTAATTTTTTTATCGATTCTTCTACTAATTATAAGACCAGGTGAGTCTGCAGAGGTTAACGGTAATAGTTAGTATAGGGCGCTGTAGGTTAGCTGTGGCATAGGGGCTAGCCCCCTGCACCCCTCTATGCAATGTAAAGGGACCCACCTGTAAATAAGCCACATGCTTAGTGTGGAAATCCCTTCATAGACAAAGCCTAGATTATATTATTAAAACATTCAGGAAATACTTCCGAATGATTTTAAAGTTCAACTTAGTTTCAAATTTCGTGGATAATTTGAAATTTGCACAGTCTCCGAGCAA
>JAEQBA010003897.1:0-17616 GCA_019434445.1 Phalangium opilio
TGCGTGGCTATTCTTACGGATCACGTTAGGGCTGCGATGGATTTGGCTATTCCGCGTAGGGTCGTCGTGGTTCTCCCGGATTTCCCTTGTGGTATTCTCAGGCCTTCGCGCTGCTATTAACACAAAAAATGTATTTCTTTCGGAAAAGAAGCGTACCGGAGCTTTAGCCGATCTCATTGAATTTAAACGCCTTCGAGCGGTTGTTAAACGGTTAATGTACGCGATAAGACTACTCATGTTGCCATGGTTTGCCAAGATGCTTCTACGCACCCCAAAAGTTTTGGAACTTGGTCAAGGTTAACCTTCGAACTGATTCCAGAGCTATAACTTTAAACTTGATAACGTTATGGTTTCTGATCCTGAGCGTCTGGCTGGCAGCTTTGCTGATCATTTTTCTCGTGTTTCTGTTGACAATACCAACCCTGCTGAAGGCTTTCTTTTTGACTCTCCTATGAGTGTCACTACCCCTATCTCTCTCAGGTTATTTCGCCCTCAGACATCCATAAGGCTATTGTTCGGCTTCCTAACAAGTTCTCGACAGGAGTTGATAGCATCCCAGCCTTTATTTTAAAGGGCTGCGAGGCCATTCTTTTAACCATGTTAGAACATATTTATAACTTATCCATTACTACTTGCACCTTCCCTACCCTATGGAAAAAAGCCGTTGTCTCTCCGGTATTTAAATCGGGAGTCTCATGTGATCCAAGGATTATAGACCCATTTCGTTACTTTGTGTATTCGCTAAAGTTTTTGATATGGTCATGCACAAGCATTTACAAACTTGGTTCAACTTATTCCCCTAATGATTGTCAACACGGTTTCTCCCCTGGTAAATCAGTTGACAACCAACCATGCTGTTTTTATGAACTATGTAGCGCCAGTTGTGGAGAGTCTTGGGCAAGTAGACGTCATCTACTTGGACTTAGCAAAAGCGTTTGACCGTGTCTCTCATAATCTTTTGAGAGACAAGCTTTGCGCTATGGGAGTTGATGGCGTATTGCTTAAATGGATTTCTGATTATTTGAAGGAGCGTATTTATGTCCTCAAATGCAATGGTTCGCTCACCACGTGGAGTACAATCTTTGTTGTGGAGTTCCGCAGGTTCTTCTTTAGGGCCATTGCTTTTCAATATCTATATTTATGACCTTCAGTTTAAAATAAAACATTCTCAATTACTGCAATTTGCAGACGATAACAAATTATTCAGGAGTATTAATTCTGACCTTGATCACTTGCTTTTGCAAGAGGACATAACACAGTCTCCACTTGGTGTCTTAATAATAATATTCCGATTAACCCCACAAAATCGATACATGTAAGCTATACTAGGCGTGTAAGTCGAAAGTTGATGACCTCATACATTATTGATTCAAAAACCCATACACACAAAAAATGAGACCAAAGATTTGGGTACAATATTGACACTCAATTGCATTTTTCCAGTCATGTCACTAGGACAGTTAGCCTTTGCCGTCGTTCCTTGGCGATTTCCCTTAAAATTAGTAGACAGTTAAAGTCGCTTCGTCTTCGTCATTTTCGCATATTGTATCTAAGTTTTGGTTCGATCTCGATTGTTGTTTGGTTGGGTTGCATGGGTGGCTGCAGCCATACCTCTTGAACAAAATAGAAGGAGTACAGCGAAAATTTATAGAATTTAGCCATACACACCTTTTTACCCAAGGCTCAATATAATTAGAACTGTTGTTAACTATCCTTGATCTCCTTAAAATTAACGACTGTATAAGACTAAATCATATAACTTTTATTCACAAATTAGTTCACAATATCATCCCACTTTCTACTCTAGTAAATGGTCTTAATTTTTCGGTCCCCATACATTTTCGTAAACAGTGCACTTTTTACAATCATAAACTGTCAATTGATCCTGTAATTAGAATGCAATCAACTTGCAATTCGTTTGCTAATATTTTTGATCTTTTTTCAGGTATTTTAATTAATGTACAAAAACTTACCCGACAGTATATTCTAGATGATTACTAGTTTTTTAGCTAGGAACAAAAAAAAAAAAAAATTCCTAAATTTTGTACTTAACAGTGCTACTTTAATCAGTTTTTCCTTACATTTATGTCATTACGGTGACTCTTCTATATTTTGTATTAATTATTAATTCGTATAATTCTATTAATTTTGTATATTCTATTTAATTTTGTATAATTTTTATTCATTTGTACATTTTGTTATTAACTATGTATGTGTATATTCTCGTTAACTCACAATGAGTTATTTTATGCACATTAAACTTCCATTCCATATATATTATTATTATTATTATATATGTTTTTCACTCGCGATGACATACATAGTTCTATTATGAAACTCCCTAACAAAAAGTCAACCGGTACTGATGGAATACCCGCCTTTATTTTAAAGGTTGCGGTGACCTTTTACTAGAACCACTTATTCATATATTTAATTTATCTGTCACTAACCAGACATTCCCTACCATTTGGAAAGAAGCGGCGGTTACCCCTGTCTTTAAGTCTGGCGCAGCATGCGACGTTAAAAATTATCGTCCCATATCTCTATTGTCTACACTAGCCAAACTATTTGACATGTTAGTACATACTAAAGTACAAAAGTGGTTTAAAGCCTTTCCTAATGATTGTCAGCATGGTTTCGTTCCGGGGAGGAGTGTTGACACGAACCATGCGGCTTTCATGGACTACGTGGCACCGGAAGTCGAGAGTCGTGGACAAGTCGATGTTATTTATCTTGACTTGGCCAAGGCCTTTGATCGTGTTTCCCATTCATACTTAATAGATAAACTGCGCATATTAGGTGTTGGTGATGAACTTATTGGTTGGTTTCGTTCCTACTTACATCAGAGAATAAACCGTATTAAGTGTAATGGTATACTTACCTCCGTTAAATACACGGTAAATTGCGGGGTTCCACAGGGTTCATCTCTTGGCCCATTGTTATTTAATTTATACGTATATGATTTGCAATATTTAATTAAACACTCAAAATTAATAGCGTTTGCGGATGACCATAAGGTCTGTAAAATAATTAATTCTTATGATGACTGCGCGAGACTCCAAGCTGATTTAACGTAATATCGGCGTGGTGCGACAAGAACAATGTTGAATTTGAAACTTGTCCGAAAACCATCTACAATTTGCGTTTCCGCTTTTGACTGAACATTACTTTAGACGCAAAGACCTTTTTTCTTATCAAAAAAGTCTTGATTGAAAACGGGCCTTCATGGCGTCGTAACGCTGTCGAGTTTTAAAGTTTTCGAATCGCAAATGTGCGTGCGAAACAAAGCGGACTCTAAAATGGCATTAATAACACTCCGTGATTGCTTCTCGTATATGCCATCATTTCAAAAAGTAACTATTCCAACTTGGCGTCGAGGGGCCAGCCACTCAGCGTAATCAGTGAACAAGTCTGCACCCTCGCTTGTGCAAAAATTATGCCTATTCTTGACAACGCTAGAGTTATAGCGCGTAGTTCGTAATAGGTGGACCGGGAATCTGAGGGTGATTGGCTCCTCGTTAGGCGCTGTTAATCCAAGTCTGTTTCCATGATTAGAAATGAACGTTTTAAGAAACATTATTAAGGCTCTGTTTTGATTGGATAATGATAACAGCTAAATGAACAGTTTTCATTGGACTCTTCGGTCGATTCCGAGGTAAAACTCGATTTGACTTCTCATGGTGAGGACACGCTATAGAATCGATGATTTTGTGACTCTAAATCGGAGCATAAATTTGCTGTTTGACAAGGGGCTTCTATTTGCTTAAAATATGAAAGAAGAGGTCTATAACGTAAGCGTATTCAGTTTCTCTGAAAAGGTAAGTTATCAATATCTGAAAACGGTTTAGTTGTGAATATTGTACAGATAGTGTTCGTTGTGACGTTAACTTGACGCTGTAAGATTGACGAAATAGTGCATCGGAGTTTTTTGAGTTTGAAGAAATTGCGCATTGAGATTCCGTGTTCCAGACTATAGTTGTGAACTTTATGATAGCATATTGAATTTAATCCTCTTATTTGAATGGAATTTAAATTTGTAAAATAAAATTTAATTGCGTAATAAATTTTCATTTCTTAGCCGCTTTGGGATTTACCTAAATCCACAGAATGGTTTATTACATATTTGAAAATAATAAACGTCTCCGGTAAAGTATGCCAGGTAACCGTTAACCAAGAGCAAACGGAAGTGGCGTACAATTCTCAGCTGTTAATAATTGCCTCGAATACGCTTCTGAGCAAAAACAAATTTAATCTTGCCCGTACACTCTAAAAATTTATCGTAAAATTTACCCCAAGTAAAACGATTTCGAAAAATGCTACTAACCGGAGTTAAATTCACTGCTTTTACAAATTTAAGTCTATCATTAAATTGTGTCCTCCCATTGGATCGAATCCCATTCGACCGCATTCCCAATCGACCGATTTTATCTGAAATATGATTTTAAATCCCGCCGTTTGTGCTGTTTCTGCCTATTGGGATTTTTTATTAGGAATATTATTATTATTACTATTACTTATAAGGCTATATAAGTTAATTTAGCGATAGGAACTTTCGTCTCACCGTGGCGCAGTGGAAGAGCATCGGACTACCGTGCGACAGTCCTTGGATTGATTCCCCGAAAGAACAAGTAAACTACGTAATAATAGTTTCATGCAATTGATTATTAATTTCATTTGAACTTAATTGCAGTTACGTTAGACAATGTGGGAAACTATAATGTAATAAAAAATACTATTGCAATAATGGCCTTTGGATATTTGAAATGTTTTGCGTAAATTTTATTAAAATTACGCTAATATTATAGAGGGTTAAGGTTAGGTCAGGGATAGGTTTATTTTTTTAAGACGGAATGCACAACGTGCTTAGTGAATGGGCAGGAGTTTTGTGAGCTTAGTGTTTGGTTAAAACCTGTTCGTGTTATAATATCTATGAAGACTTTTACTCAATTTTAACTCACTTTTAATTTTCTTGGGTCTTCCCCGTTTTTTTTTCAGTTGCAAGCCCTATGTCTTGTGTAACTTCCGTTCGGTCTAATGGGACATTCGGGCCAATGGGCCAGCAGCGATTAAATGATATTAATTATTATCGAATAATTGGCATTAAATTAACGGTTTGTTGCTTATGAAATTTAAGGTTACGTCTTCTCCAAAATATACAGTTATCACGCACTGATTATTTATAATGGCTGTGTTGCTGTTATTTATTATAGTTGTCTTTGACCCTTAAATCGGTTGTTGTAATCGGTTTTTAGCTACGAGTGTGAAAGACATTTCAGATAATGATCCGCAAGTGTGTATGTTTGTGGATTGTGTGTGGAGACTGGACAGACGAAAGGACCTTTTTAGCTAGGCGTGGTAATAACTTAAAGTACCCCAACTGTTGGGTAATCTCGAATATTACCTTAGCGAAAGAAATAACGCGACTAATGTATTACATTAGCTCATCCGAAGCTAACACGCCCTCCCCACCCCCAACCACACGTAGCTAATACGGGAATTGTATTTGCGTGACTTGTCTTCATAACGGTTCCTATTTTACCCTCACTTGTAAAAACATCTCTACGTTATCTATATGGGTAAATTTAGTGTTTCTCACCAAAAAGTATTCATTTTATGGATTCTAAATTCACCCTTGGCAAACTTGATTTTCGATGAAATTTGGTCAAAGTTCGTAGTGGCGGTACTCCCGCTTGGTTTTGCTCTTGGTGTTGTAAAAAACGCTTTCCTAATTGAGTTTATATTTTAAGGTACATACCCGTGAATGATAGTTATACAGATTCCATGAAGGTTTGTCACTATAAATATAACATTTTAGCCCTAAGTTTGAAGAAAGTGCCCCACCCTCGGTTTCATTGTGTACTATTCAAGTTGCCAGGCAAGCCATAAGGGCCAACACTATTTTACAAATTTATCAAGGGTGTCTACAAATGCCTACAGTAGTAAAACTATTATTGTAGTCGTTTTCTGTTTATTTTAAATACAGTCCCGTTTTCAACAGTTTCCTGCCTTTATTATAAATATATAAGCTCTGAATATGCTCAAGATTGTCAGAAGGTCCTGAGGAAATTAATATTTAACTATCATTGATAATTTATCCCTGCTATGATATTATTGGGAAGAGCCCCTATAGGGGTTGGAATTTTACCAAATATGTTTATTTCAGTTAATTATGGCTAAAATTAAATCTAATTTGGTACGTATAATTTAATTCGCCGATCCTCAATTTTTTATTACAAATAATTCTTAATGGCGGCAAATTGAGTTGTGTCTACAAGATTTAATTATGAAATAAAATTTTACCAAAATGATCTTATTTAACTTAATTATCCAAGAAATTAAACATAATTGGGTACCTTATGTGGAATGATTGCGGTGTTCAATTTAAACGCAATTTAAAATTTAATTACGAGTAGTAATCATACTTAAGCTGAGGAAGGCAACAAGACTTTCGTAATCTTGTCTGTCGGGGTAAGAATTTTACCAAAATATGAATATTTAAACTATTTAAGTATGAAATTAAATCTAATTTGGAGTATAATGCTATTTGAATCAAATTAAATACTATAAAAAATAAATTGCGGCCAATTAAACTTACGCTTAGGGTGCCTTCAAAATATTGCTAAAGGAAACCTCGCCCATATGGGTTTGAATTTTACCAAAATGCGTTTATTTAACATAACTATTAAAGTAATGAAATCTAATTTGATTATATGAATGTGGTGTTCTATTTAAACGCAATTTAATGTTAATTGCGAGCAATTATTCTCAAATATAAGGTGCCTACAACTTTTGATTTTTATATAACCTGGGTGCCTAAAACGTTTGAATTTAACATAACCTGGTTGCCTCCAAGACACTATGTTACCAAAACGCTTTCATTTAACTTAATTTTGGATGGAATTCAATCTTAGTTGGTACACATACATTTGAGATTGCGCTGATTAATATAAACGCGACTTAAAGATAATTCGGAGCAGTTATTCTCAAATACAGGGTGGAAGAAATCAGACCAACAGCTACCTTTGTGGACGACCCCCAAAACTGCCGAAAGATAACGTGAATATACTACATTTAGACCTATTAAACAGGGTGTAAATAACAACGCCTTGGGATTCACATCATTTTATTAAAGTAAGACAGTAAAAACGTGATAATAGCGTGTATGTCTGAATGCTACACACATTGAATTGTCATAATCCTACACTTTAGCCTATGAACTTAGACCGCACACTGAAACGTACAGTACAATCTGTTTTGCAAACATATCAGCGTAGATGTTCAATGTATCTTCCATCGTGGTGAAGGCACTCTTCAAGGCGGCTGTCCAGGTCCTGCAACACATTTTCCAGCATTTGTGGTGTGATACTTTTAATTTCCGCTCGAATCCGGTTCTTCAAATCGTCTACATTTAACGGTTTGGTGCTGTACACCTCGCCCTTGACATAACCCCATAAGAAAAAATCAAGTGAAGTAAGTTCAGGAGACCTTGCCGGCCACGGAATTGGTCCGCCTCTGCCTATCCAACGATTGTGAAAGTGTTTGTCTAGCCATGGACGAACTTGAACAGTCCAATGTGTTGGTGCTCCGTCCATCCTGCTGAAACCACAGGTCTCGAAGCACTGCTAATGGTAACTCGTCAATCGTTTCACTAAATTCGCGACGCAGGAAGTCCAAGTACGTGTTCCCGGTGATGTTCTCATCGAAAAAGAACGGACCGATAATTCTAGTGCCAATAATGCCCACCCAAACATTTACTTTCCATCGGATTTGATGGTAATGTTGTCGTAACCAGTGGGGATTTTGTTGGGTCCAGTAATGGACGTTATGCCGGTTAACCGTACCATTCCTATGAAATGTCGCCTCGTCGGAGAAATGGATCTTACGCAAGAATAACGGATCGGCTTGAATTAATTCATGCATGGTCAGACACAAATCTTGCCGTCTTAAGTAATCATCGTCCGTTAAGGCTTGATGGAGGTGGATATGATATGGCCGATAGTGGTGACGATGTAAAATAGCAAGAACGGTGAAATGGCTCAGTCCGACCTCTTGTGCGACCACTCTACTACTTGTGTGAGGATTACCTTCAAACCGTGCTAGGATGTCCACCTCCCTACCTTCATCACCAACTATACGGCCTCTTTTACGTGCACGGTCGTGCACGACGAAAGTACGGACATCACGAAGATTGTCTCTAATGTTAACGAAGGTGCTACGAACCGGATGTTGGCGGTCTGGGAAGCGTTCGGCATACAATGCTGCCGCTAATTGCACATTACTGCGACATTCACCCAAGATAAACATCATGTCCAGTTTATCGCTGTTAGAATAGGCTGGCATTCTTCTAGGTGACAGAATGAACAACACTAATAAGAAACTAGCGGCATTGTAACTCGCGCACTTGTGATTACAGAATGTGTGTATGTCTCCTTATCTACAGTACAGTAGGCGAAACTACGGGCTATGGGCATAGACATAGCCCGCGTTTTGGCCTACCGTAGATAAGGATCCCATACGAGGGATCTTGAAAATAACCCTTGGAGAACTGTAGGTCAGAATTGCCCGTGTAACTCTGATCTACAGTACTTCTTTCTAAAGAAACCTCGTATGGATGTCTTATCTACTGGTATGCTTTTTACAGTAATGTTCCACTGAATTGCGAGGTATAGCCGGCCCTTTAGAGATACAACGTCGGCCGTGATAGTATTATTGTAACAAACACCCTGTTAAAGATAAGTTAATGTACACAACATAGCCGTAATGATTTCGTCGTGCAGGACCGTGAACATAGGAGATCTGTGTAATCGGTAATGAAGACATAACTGTTAGATAGGTAGAGGTGGACCAATTCCGTGGTCAGCAAGGTCTCCTGGCCTTACCCCACTTGATGTCTTCCTATGGGGTTATGTTAAGGGAATATCGTAGTATTAACGTTGTTAAATAAGGTTGCTTGTGGTTAAGTCATGAAGTCACGTAATTCCGAGGCTGGTAGCCTTCAGACATGTTCCATATTAAACCATCTCTTTTGCTTACAATGCTACGTATTTATTTATACCCTGTATACGAGGTCTACTCTGTAGTATAGTGACGTCACCCGACGGCAATAATGGGGGCCGTCAACAAAGGTAGCTGTTGGTCTGATTTCTTCCACCCTGTATATGGTACCTACAACTTCTGAATTTTACATAACCTGGGTGCCAACAAGACACTCATTTACCAAAACGCTTTCATTCAACTTAATTTACGTAATAATTTTTGTAAGTTTGTTAATAGTTTTGATGTTATTTTATCAATTTAAAACAACTGCACTCTTCCGTTTTGAACCATTAAATTATTAAATAACAAAAGAGTTAACGCAACAGTTATCCAGGAAAAAATTGGTCACGGGGACATGTGATGATTTAATGGGTTATATTGGAGAAATTTGATCACATTAAAATTTATTAAATATGACGCAAAACCATAGGACTAGGGCGCTAACTAAGGGTGTATTAGCAGGAGATTGGTTCAGAAAGAAAGGGGCCACTGAGGGTACAAGATTTTTCCAGGTTCACTTGCCATTTTTAGCCACATCGTAGTTTACGATGAGGCTCTTAGTATGACCCGAGCTGTAGTTGTGGCCGGGGTTGTCGCTTTCGTTATCGTTAGATTTTAGCTTAAAAGGAACTCGATAGTACCTCAACCCACCCATAGGGGTAACTGAGCTCGGCGAGAGATTTTATTTTAATTAAAAAATATTTGGAAGCAGCCGGGATTCGAACCCGGGTCACTCGCGCCGTAGCAAGGCACTGTACCATCAAGGCTTGAGATAAATAGCGAGTTTGCTTCCTTTAATTTATCTCTAAAGGGTCGGGAATGAGGGAGGGCCCTATTTATTTGTGGGGTCGGATATTTGTGTATTTTTATCGTTTAGTTTTATCTCTAAAATGTCGGGGTGATGTGGGGTGGGTACCTTTTAATCTGTGGGGTCGGATACTTTTGAATTTTTATCTGTGGGGTCGGATACTTATGAATTTGTATGTTTGGGGTTTTTATATTTATTATCTTTTTATTTATGTGCTAATTAAATAGATAACGATTTTCCCAGTTTCCTACCGCGCTCCTCATGTGTTTCGTTGTCGTTCGGTAGCTATCGTCATCTATGTTATGTTTGACTGGTACGTTTTGGCAGTTAATTCAAATGTGGGTATAGATAGAGCTAACATAGTGTTAAATTAGCGTTATGCGTTTGATTATTTAAGCATTGCTAAAGGTTATTCGAGAGGATAATCACTAAAATGGGTTATCACTATAACTAAACTTTCTCTTTCAAAGGTTTCTGGCCCATCTGGGCATAAGTCCTTGTTAGAAAATTATAAGATGCGATAAGTGTGCATCGGCATAGAGGGGATTATCACTAAAACTACCTGTTCTTCAATTCGCCGGAATATTAGAATTACAGCATGAGTTAATTTTTACGGTAATAATTTTATCACTGTTTAGAATAGGGAATCGAGGGGCTCTGATTTTATGCACGGTAAATAATTTAAGCATTGAAAGCGCTATTCACTCATTAGGGTAAGGTATAGAGGGGTTATCCACTTATTAGGGTAAGGTATAGAGGGGTTATCCACTCCTTAGGGTAAGGTATAGAGGGGCTATTCACTCGTACGATGTGGCTACTATTACGAGCCCTTGGGCCGTCTTGTTACTCTTGGCGAGGAGAGTTAGTGTTTCGTTCTCGTCTTGGATTTTCCGTAATAAATAGCTCTTAAAAGAAGTAGGCCTAACTGTGATGTTCAGCCTTATGATCGGAGACTTTGTCTTGTGGATTTAAATAGCGAACTGCTATTTTACCACAAATATTAAGCAGTTGAAGCTAAATAATTGGTTTAATATTCTTAAGATAGTCACCCTTTGAGCTCGCTGCTTTTGCGTTGCTGCCATTTAAAGGGAATATCAATAAACTAGAATCTTGTGCCGTTTTGGCTTCCAGCTCTTCTAGTTCGAAAGACAAAATGTAGTCACCCCTTGGATCTCGCTGCTTTTGCGTTGCTGTATTTAATGGGAATATCAATAAACTAGAACCTTGCGCAGTTTTTATTTTCGTTTCTGGGGTTATTTCACACTGCACCTTTTAAATGGCTCAGAGTTATTCGACAAATTCTAGTCAGCTTCCTAAAAATTTGCCCCTCGAGATACCCATATTATCGGGTGAATTGAAAAGTTCAAAATCTTTGGCATATAAAACTTGTGTGTGTAAAGTGACTACCAAAGATGAAGCCTTAGTTATCTTAACTTTGTAAAATTCAAAAGTTCTAGGCATCATTTATTTGAGAATAATTGCTCAGAATTAGCTTTAAATGTATATGTACCGACTTAGATTGAATTCAATCCAAAATTAAGTTAAATGAAAGCGTTTTGGTAAAATAGTGTCTTGTAGGCAACCAGGTTATGTTAAATTCAAAAGTTGTAGGCACCTTATATTTGAGAATAATTGCTCGCAATTAACACTAAACTGCGTTTAAATAGAACACCACATTCATATAATCAAATTTGATTTCATTACTTTAATAGTTATGTTAAATATTCACATTTTCGAAAAATTCTTACCCTGGCAGACAAGATTACAAAAGTCTTGTTGCCTTCCTCAGCTTAAGTATGATTACTACTCGTAACTAACTTTTAAATTGCATTTAAATTGAACACCGCAATCATTCCACATAAGGTACCCAATTATGTTTAATTTCTTGGATAATTAAGTTAAATAATATCATTTTGGTAAAATTTTATTTCAAAATTAAATCTTGTAGACACAACTCAATTTGCCGCCATTAAGAATTATTTGTAATAAAAAATTGAGTATCGGCGAATTAAATTATACGTACCAAATTAGATTTAATTTCAGCCATAATTAACTGAAATAAACATATTTGGTAAAATTCCACCCCTATAGGGGCTCTTCCCAATAATATCATAGGAGGGATAAATTAACAATGATAGTTAAATATTAATTTCCTCAGGACCTTCTGACAATCTTGAGTATATTCAGAGCATACATATATTTATAATAAAGGCAGGAAACTGTTGAAAACGGGACTGTATTTAAAATAAACAGAAAACGACTACAATAGTAGTTTTACTACTGTAGGCACTTGTAGACACCCTTGGTAAATTTGTAAAATAGTGTTGGCCCAGATAAGAGAGGAAAATTTGAAAATGTGCGCATCTCCCGCTGCGCAGGCTGTCTTTAACTTCTGGCAAATCTCGCTAGGAGAATATGTAACCAGAGCGCGCTATTGACGTCGAAATTGTAACAAGCAACGCCTTGACTAAAAAAACTGAGCGCTCAAATATTGCACTTACGCGTGAATTGAAAAATTATATTCTCACTCTGCTGATCGATTAAGCTTTAAAAAGGGCTTGAAGGGTTGAAGAGAGAACTTGAAAGCGATGTCCACCGACTGCACTAAAACACTCTAAGCGCACTCTGGGCCAGTTTTCGTCCGTCATTGGGAACACGAGTGAAACACTGGCCCAGAGTCGCGTCGCGTTTTCCACTTATCTCAAAAACTGCCAGAGAATTGCTCTTTCTTGCTCTGAAAAATTCGACCGAGTGACGGTGCTCAAGTGTTTTTACGTTCTTTTATATTAGTTAGGTTTCTTTCACTCTTAACTAATTATAATGGCTGGTTCTTTCGAGTGTTAATTAAGAATGAGAAACAACAACCGCGATGTTCGGGTGCCATATTTGTTCTAAGGTTTATTGTAGCCCAGCGTTGCCAGAAAAAATTACCAAATTATCTTACCAAAGCCTAAAAATTATCGATTTTCAACCAACATTATCGTGCGCTCTGAGCGCCTCCAAAATAGCGGTAAAACCTATGCGGGTCGCAGGGCCGGAAATAAGAAAAATTTCTTATAGGACACGCGTCCAATGACGCCCTGTTTGACTTGAAAATTTATAGGACATTGTCCACTGGAGTGTGCAAAATAGTGTCGCATCTCCATAGTCAAGCTATCAAAACTTCCAAAAATTTATTGGTCAAACTGTCCAGTGAACCCCTTAGTTTTTAAAAAAATTATGGGACATTTCATAGTTTTATTGGACAATGTCCAGTGTCCTGCGCTTATTTTCGGCCCGCAGCGGGTGTTCTGATTCACCTTGAATTTATACTAAAATCAGTACAAGGTTCATAACAAGATAGGGTAATAACGTCTCAACCTTTTTTCATTTCACTGTATAATTTTAAAGCGAATGAGTTCAAATTGTTTCAACCCTTCATGCTCCCAATAAGGACCAACTACAAACTGTTTTTCTCATACGCATTTCCAGAAAGCGGAGCTGACAGCATTGCCAATCAGTTACGAATATTCAATTCGAGAAAATTGGTCCATAACATGGACAGTGCCATTCATGTACGCCCATCAAAGATTACTGTCTGCCAAACATGTGACGTTCAACGCTGCTCCAGTCGGAGCCTTCAACGATTTAAAAACTATTTCCATAGGTGTAAGTATAGAGAGTACGACGTAAATAACCGTAATTTTACAAATTTTACAATGATAATTTACCGGTATATTACGTAAATTACCACGGTAATAAACCTGTTATAATATAAAATACCATGAATTACGGTTATTTTTTTATTACATAATTTTAATCGCTAACTTACAGGTAATTTTGCTAGGTGTGGTTTTGTAAGCGGACCTTGCATTGCACTGATGTGATTG
Organism: Phalangium opilio; assembly: GCA_019434445.1. NCBI lineage: Eukaryota > Metazoa > Arthropoda > Arachnida > Opiliones > Phalangiidae > Phalangium > Phalangium opilio. The sequence goes on from JAEQBA010003897.1 coordinate 13,714, forward strand.
TTTGTGTGTTTGTGGCCGGGGTACGCCAGGAACAAGTGTGGCTAGATACCGATTAAGCAAAGAATTTCGATAAAAAAAATTACATTGGGGCTTTTGTTTGCGTTTGCAGCAGTTTATCTGACTTCGAACGGACGTAAAACTAATTAGTCGGGACCCCTGCTCCGGCTCTTGGGAGTATTGGTAAACAACAATGTTATCGCGGCAACCCTACAATTTGGTTTAATTTGATGGACAGCTGTAGCGAAGCCCATTTGTTGAAATCGTTTCAAATTAAAATGTTTTCTATTTCATACGGTTTCTGCCTTTCTGGGGTTAACGCGGGGAGAAGGATAGGGAATGCGGGCAAGGTAGCTAGAGTGAGAGATTCATTTTTAGGCGGAAAGGGCACTATGTGTGAAAGCTGGGTTGCTGTGTATGTTGGGTAGACGAAAAGACCTTTTCAGCTATGTGTGGTAACACACTTCATTTAGTTTGTGGGCTGCCAGGGGCGGACTGACAATAGGGCCCCAACTCCCACTGGCAGTGGGGCCCCAGTCAATGGGGCCCTCCTTTTCGGTCTTTGCATATTTGAAAATTAAACCTTCACTAACTCATAATAGTTACGTATCTCATAAGATAATTTTCATTTAATAATTTACAGAGCGGAAATAGATATGCTTATCGTTTTGACTCCACTATTATACAGGGCTGGAAGTAAGCACAGGACACTGGACATTGTCCTATAAAATTTTAAAATGTCCTATAATTTTTCTAAAAACTTGGGGCTCCGGCCCACTGAGCATTTTGAACAATAATTTGAGGAAGAAATTCGAACACGTCAAGTTAAATGCATCCAAATTTTTCGAAAATATCAATGAGATTTTTGAAAATGATGTTTACTTGGATGATTTAAAAATTGAAAGTATTTTAAGGTTAAAGCAAGAATGTATGGAGGGGTTGGAATGGCTAAGGTCAAATCCTAATCGGCGTGAAATGATCTTGGAAACAACAGGCGTGGCTTAATTTATGCTAGTGACGTCATAGCCTGACGTAAAAATCGTATTTACCCAATAAATTATTTTCATTCATTCATTGGCTGCCAAAACACTTGTTTGCTATAATTCTCCACCCTATACCCTAGGTCCTATGCCTAGGCTGACAGAATCGAATATGACTGCAAACGGCGGCGAATCAGCGCATTTAACTTTAAAAAATTTAAAAGGTCACTTCTGCCATGCCTTTTTTAACGAGTCATGAAATTTTTCGCCTTCCGGTAGACAGCTAAACAGACGTAGGGGGAGGAGCTACACTTCTCAAAATAAAAAAAGGACTCGCCTTATGTTTCCACCATTAAGGGTACAACGAGAGCCCCCTTAGCCATTTCAGCCCCTCCATACATTCCTGGTTAAAGCTATACGCAGAATAAAACGTATGGCCGGAGAGAAAGGTAGAGACGAAGCTCCTTCAACTCCGGGGAAAAAATTTGAAGTTAAGGTTTTCAACTCCATGTTAAAAGGTTTTAGGCGCTCAACAAGAACGATTCTTAAGCTCTTACTATGAGAGCATTTTAAACGAAGTAAGTCAACTACATCCAACAAGTTTTGCAAATTTAGACAGTCAACCCTACTCTCTGAAACGGTTATGTTCTTTAAGTAGCGTTAAAAACGACGCTAAATTAATCAAGAGACTTATTAATTTCTTTCTGTTATTCTAAACTCGACCTTAAAATTCCGCCTGATGATTTAAGTAAAGTTGCTTTATAGGAGGATGCTTAGATGAAGATGAAGCTCCAGCGCCTTCTCCTCCACGGAGTCTGTTTTCGCGACAAGGGTGTCCCCAAGCTGTAACGGATAGAAACATGTAGGGTTTACAGAACTTCCGGTCGCTTAAAAAAGAAACAAGATGGTTTTCTTCTATATTCGGAAGCCGAGGTCCCAACGGTTTAATGTGCATTTATGATAAAATAGCCTAATAACATATCGCTTTAGCTTCATATCTGCAATATAGTAGTTAAAAAAATATGTACGCTTTAACATTTTCATTCTCGTCTTCATCGTCGTGATCCGCCATTTTTAAATAGTAAACAAGAAATTCGGTACCCCTTAAAAGTTTCCTTAATATACCGCAAGGTTCGCTAGGATCGTGCGTAACAGAAAAATACGAAAAGTAGAAAGCTTCCGTTGCGAGTCCCAGGGGTTGTTCATGGTATTAGACTCGTCGAACATGAGAGGGAAGCAACTGAAAAAATTTACCAAACGAAGAAATAGATTTTAGTTACGTGGACAGTGGTGGCAATGAATTCGATTTAGATAGTTATAAGTGTTATGGAAAATGTTTTAATTGTCTTGGCTGTGTGTTGAATATACTACACAAATATAATATGTAAAGTAAAGCGTACAAAAGGTTCTTCAAAGTGTACAAATGTGTAGTGTTGCTGCCATGCACTCAAGTACAATGCGAACGAATATTTTCAAAACTATTTTGAAAACCAATTTTTTTGCAAATTTCATACAGGAAAATTTGGAGAGTAACATGATATTATCCTGTGAAAATAGTATTATGTTCTCCATTGAAAATAATGATATTATAAACGAATTCACTAATAGTTCAAAAACTCTTGACTTAGTTTTGTGTGTGTTTTGAATGTCGAATTAAAAAATACACATAAGAAAATTTATGTTACATAACTTGCATTATAAGGACCTATTCCTCTCTCCATTTAGGGATCGACTTGGGGGCCCTTTTTGAAACGTTGACAGATGGGTGTGAAGCTTGTCAGTCCGCCCTGTGGGCTGCTATTGTGGTCCAAGTCTTATCAGACTTTTGGTGTAACATGATTACACCGCGATTTTGAAATCGTTCCCTACATGTAAGCTATGACCAAACGTAACGTAACAATAAGAGTTACGAAATGTCAAACTACTCCAAGCAATCAGATTTAGTCGTCGAGGCACGAGTTTCAACTCGGAAAAACATTTTCCTTCAGTTCCAAATTATCTGCTGTTAGAATGGAGTGTATATAAAATATGTAGAATTTGGTCTTCGTGTAAATCTGTAGAATGTATATATTTAAGTATGTGAAGCGTATTCAAGAACTCTGTTGTCAGTGCCGGTGATGTTAAGGTTAAGCCCTTTGCTTGAGAGCCATCTATTAATTTGCAAAGTAATTCTTAAACGTTGCTCCTCTGAAAACACTTTTCCAGATTTGGAGCGGGTTGCTTTGCGTCATGGGAGTCTTAACGATGATTGATATCATTCACAAGCGAATCAAGGGAATTCCAGGATCAATGATGTCCGTCGCTGCTCAAAAACTCTTTCTTTATTTCGGAGCCATGTTGGGAAAAGGTCGAGTCTCCAGAGTCGAACAATTTATCGGGCCGGGCCGGGTCGGGCTTTTCAAATTTTGGAAATTAAGGGGCAGTTAGTTACAAAATTTCAGAGCGCGCGCCCTGATTCCTATGTCAAGCAGAGCCGCGGTGGTCTAGTGTGACGTCACACAAACGAATTGTTGGAGAGAGAAAAAACTTCGAAGCGAGCGTGAGCCCCCCTTGCCTGTTCGCTCCGTCGCACGCGTAAACACAAAACACGAAAGATGCCGTATAAATCTATATTTTGCAAGCCATCTATGGAGGACGCGCAAAGTTAAAATTACATCCAACCAAAAGAAAAAAACAAGACGACCCAAGGGCTCGTAATAGTAGCCCCGTCGTACGAGTGAATAGCCCCTCCATACCCTACCCTAATGAGTGGATAACCCCTTTATACCTTACCCTAATGAGTGAATAACCCCTCTATACCTTACCCTAATGAGTGAATAGCTCTATCTCTTACAATTCTTAAATGATTTACCGTGCATTAAATCACTGCGAATAGCCCCTAGATGCCCTACCCTATACAGTGATAAAATTATTAACAGTATAAATT